>SJYC01087650.1:0-40522 GCA_006408675.1 Madoqua kirkii
TATCTGTGCATACCACATGACTTTAAAAAAAATTATCATGTGGTTTTAGTGTATCAACACTTGGTACCAACTGTTACACATAATCAAAACGTGAATCACTTTCAGAGCTTTTGTGCCCATCTTTGGGCTTCCCTGGTGGCACAAACAGTAAAGAATCTTCCCGCAGTGCAGGAGACCCAGGTTCTATCCCTGGGTCAGGAAGATGCCCTGGAGAAGGGCATGGCTACCCACTCCAGTATTCTTGCCTGGAGAATTCCACAGACAGGGGAGCCTGGTAGGCTACTGTCCATGGGACTGCAAAGAGTCAGACATGACTGAGTGACTAACACTTTCATTATTCCTTTTCATTACCCTTCGAAGTACCTAAATTTCATTATAAAATCTTCATGGAATTAAGTTCAAAAAGATTAAATTGATAAAATTGGTCACATTCACTTCACAGTATAATTTCCGCTGTTAGCTAGACTCCTTGATTACCAGATAAATAGCCCTAGGGATAGGCTAACTTGATCTTATGTGCAAGTAGAAATTGTATTTATTCAAACCTGGGTTTCCATCAATTGTAAGATGCACCTTTATTTTATGTACCACTAAGAAAGAAAGAAAAAAAAAATCCAGTCAAGTAAACTAGGGAAGACCATCAGTTTCTAAGTTGTATCCCAATTTCAGACCTATTAAAAGTTAAAAATGTGAACTTAAAAGTGGTAAAATAATGTTAAATTTGTTTGTTTAAACTGGTATACAGTCTCTGATAGGGACTACTGTCAGATTCAAGAATGTTGAATTTGACCTCTCAATCACCCTTACAGACTTGAGGAATTAAATGAGAAAAGTTTAACTTTTAGTGGGAAAACTGAGATAAATTTTTTATAATAGCAACAATAAGGTACCTTATAAATAACAGATGAAAGACACAAATGATAAGTCTATCTGTGAATAATATGTATAATCTGGATTTTCCAAAGCTTCACTTCCATAAAATCTTTGATTTTTAAACTTAAGATGTTAAGATCTGGGAATTTAAGAGCAGCTAAGTGGTGTCAGGGTGAGGAGACCTTTACATGGAATATGATTTATTTCTATTTGCCATTAAAAAATCACTATGAAACCTACCAGTGTTAGATTGTATCTATAGTAAGTGATTATATTTTTATGCTGCATTGCCAATCAATTATTTGATGCTTCAATGCAAAGAAAATCTATTCTTAAACTTTTTAAAAAATAAGGAAAAGGGATCTTAATATAGTCAGAAGCATTCAGTCATTAACAAATATTTATTGAGTACCTCGTCTATGATCAGCACAGATTTAGACACTGGGAATAAATACATTGAACAAAGCAATGAAAGATCCTTGCCTTCATGGAGTTTATTCCTAAAGGAGTGAGATAGTCAATAACAAAAATAAACGATGCATTCATTTCAAAAGAATAAATAATAATAAAATAGTAAAAAATAAAGAATGTATACAGTTCAAAAGAAAACAACTGGTATGAAAAATAAAACAAGAATAGGTAAAAGGTATCAGAATTTGGAAGAGTACAAGTTATATTTTTAAATAGCATGGTCAGAATGAATGTCCTCTGGGAAGCAAACACTTTGAGCAAAATTTGCAGGAAGTGAATTAGCTAAGCAGATATCTGGGAGAGGAGCATCTCAGTTTTCTCTGCCTGGGAGAGAGGCAGAAAACTAGGATCCCCTACCCCAGATTTGGGGGTCAAAGAAATGAAGGTGGGTGCAAAGAATAAAAAAAAAATGTAAGGCTGGAACATGCCTGATGTATTTGAGAAACAGGAGATCAGTGAAAACAAAGAAGGAAGAGAGAGAAGTCAGAGAAAAATGAAGACCAGATACATGTAATTCCTTACTGCTGCTCAGTTGTGTCTGACTCTTTGCAATCCCATGTAACAATTTGCATTTTACTCTGAGTAAAATCAGAATCCATTACAGGTTTTGAGCAGGGGAGCAATGCTGTCTGCCTAATGTTTTTGCCATATTGCACTGACTGTCGTGATGAGGCTATATGGTAGGGAGGCAAGGAGAAAAGCCGAAAGACCAGTTGGGAAGATGGTCTGGAGGCAGATAAGAGATTATAGGACTCAAAGAAGAACATTAGCTGAGAAGGGGTGGGTGAGAAGTGGTTAGATTTTGTGTATACTTTGAAGCTAGGATTTCCTAGCTAGACTGAAAATAGTGTGAAAAAGAATAAAGAAACACTCCAGTGTCTGAGGGCAAAGTCACGAACAGCTGGAAGAACAAAATAGCCATCCACTGAGACGGCGTGAAAGCTGCAGATAGACCGGAAAGGCGAAGAGGGGAGTTTGGTTTTGGACCTGCGCTTGAGCTGTCTTCTAGGCAACCGAGCAGAGCATTGGAATAAGTTCAGTACAATTGGAGTTTGGAAGAAACATCTGGGCTGGACATATTGGTACTCATCTCAGCATGCAGATGGTATTTAAAGCCATTAAAACCGAGTTGAGTGTGGACAGAGAAGAAAAGGGGAGCAGAGACTGAGCCCTCTCGTACACCTACGCTGGCAAATTAATGTGGAGGGGAAGCCAGCAAAAGAAGATGGAAGAAGAGCAATCAGTGAGGCAGAAAGGAAACTAGGGGAATGGGGAATCCTGGAAGACAAGTGAAGACACGGTTTTAAAAAGAAGGAAGCCAGAACTGTGTCAAACGCTGCTAAAACGTCTAGTACAATGATTGCCAAGAGCTGGCTATTGGATTTAGCAAGTGAAATCTTGGAATTGCAGCTAATTGCCCTGACTCTTGCCATTTCTTTTCATCATTTTCATGTTCCTTGGTGCCACATTATGCAGAGAACAAGCTATGCCATCAAGATTCTAACAGCCTTTGCTCTTTAGTTGTACACTGCATTACAGCAGTTGATGTTTAGTAAAACTGTATAATCTAAAATTTTCTAAGATCTTAAAATGCTATAGTTCTGTAAGGCATGGACTTTTGTTTAATTTCTTGTAAATTATGCTTTGTAAAAATTAGCCAGATGGTTCAGACTAAAAGATGGAAATTTAAATCATCTTTAGAGTGCTCCTTTGGGGACCAGCTATGCAGTTTTATGAATTATATGTCATATGATATAAGATCGTGTAATTTTATGCACAATGACTTTTCTTTCTTTAAGCCGGAGGATTCTGGCACCTATACCTGCATTGCTAACAATGCTGTAGGTGAAGACACACACACCATCAGCCTGACTGTTCATGTTCTTCCCACTTTTACTGAACTCCCTGGAGATGTGTCATTAAATAAGGGAGAACAGCTCCGATTAAACTGTAAAGCAACTGGTATTCCATTGCCCAAGTTAACATGGACCTTCAATAACAATATCATCCCAGGTTGGTAATTTTATTCTTAAGAAGTGAATAAGTACACTGATAGAGAACTCGAAACCCATCTCCATTTTCTTTAACTGTGGGAATTGATTGAAAAGTTGCATGGATTGATTGCTTTAAATTCTGTAAAATGTGTACTTTTGCCTGCATTTTAGCCTATGCCCAGTATATGTGTTCTTTTCATTCTTTAGAAAGGACACGTTGATCACAGGACCATATATTGAAGGAGATAGTTTTAGGTTAAAAAACCTACCTAATTCCCCTCCCCCTGAGAAGTCATATATACAAGATGCCCAAATGTATCCCCCTGGACCTCTTCGCTGTTCTCACTCAGTCGTGTCTGAATCTTTATGACCCCACCGACTGCAGCCTGCCAGGCTTCTCTGTCCATAGGATTTCCCAGGCAAGAATACTGGAGTGGGTTGCCATTTCCTCCTCCAGGGATATTCTCGACCCAGGGATCAAACTCGTGTCTCCTGCGGCTCCTGCATTGGCAGAATTCTTAACCACTGAGCTACCTGGGACCTCCTTCCTTATTGATTAAGACAACTGTGAGAGCCCTGAAGATTCACCTAGTTTTACAGAGAACTCTGCTTTTCATTGTATGAATTAACCTCTCTAATCCACTATCAGAGTATAGATCAGTTGAACAAACAGTTGGCACTCTGTGTGTGCACTCCATGTTCAGGTAGAGCCACACATCACGGGGAAGATGTGTTTCCATCTGTTAGACTTTCATCACCAGCACGAAGATACTGTCTGTAAAAAGAAATCGTTGCTTGCTAAAACTGAGTTCTGAAGTACTACACTATTAGCATTTAAGAAATGCCTTGCTAGAAAGTTAGTAATAAGCTTTGAGTTTTCTGTTATAAAAATTTATGATAACTAGAATTCATCAGCTGTCACCTTAACAGTAATAGTATAATATACTTCACTAAGAACAATAAACTCTAAAAAACCTAATCAGTACTGTTTTCTGAAGATATAATACTAAGATACTTAAGTTTTTAAAGCTTAATTTTCCACTTACTATTCACCAGTATGAAAACTTTAAAAGAGAATTTGAACTGGCTATATAGCACGGGGAGCTCAACCCCATGCTCTGTGATAACCTAGATGGGTGGGGGTGCTCCAAGAGGGAGAAGATACATGTTCACATATACCTGATTCACTTTGTTGTACAAAAAAAAATGCTTAACATTGTAAAGCAATTATATTCAAAGGAAAAAGAAATAATTTGAATGGGAGAGAACCTGCGAAGTAAACATACTTCATGTAATTAGATATTGGTTGGTCTAATCGGAATCTTATTTAGTATTGATTGTTTTAGGATTCGCATATTTATCTTATACTCTGTTCCAAGTATTGAAACTACCTTTGGTAATTTATATCATTACCACTTATGGGCAAGTTCAAATTATTACAAGTTTAATTTTGTCATTATTACCGAACTAGCGTAGGTGTTCATGACTTTCCTTCTGAGTTGCCAGGTCAGTTGAATTATAACTGAAAAGGTTTCCATGTTCTTGATGTAAATTGTTTGGGAGGAAAAGTGGTGGGGAGAGAAATGAAATGGAAAATGTCATATTTCTGAAGGGAAGATTTTTGAAACCTAGAGAGAGTGCGAGCCAGCTTTAGGCAACTCTTTGAGATGAAAGCTGTAATCGAAAATAATTTTAGACGATGTTTGTTTTCATTCTCTTTTTCATTCTTAAACAAGTGTCTAGAGACACAGCAAACAGCTCAGAGGAAGAAATCTCTGGAAAGGGCTCTGTCCTCCAGTGTCATAATGAGATGTCTTTTTGACCAACTCATAAATTGCTGACCAACTCATAAATCTAACCTGCAAAATCTCAAGCTGTTGTGATTATTTTCTGAGGTTACTGAGAGGCATTTGTGGTGTTGTCTATATTTCCTTCAGCCCACTTTGACAGCGTCAATGGCCACAGTGAACTTGTCATAGAAAGGATATCAAAAGAGGATTCAGGCACTTACGTGTGCACTGCCGAAAACAGCGTTGGTTTTGTGAAGGCAATTGGATTTGTTTATGTGAAAGGTGGGTGAAAGTGTTCTATTTTCAATATTTATGATGAATGGTTTGTATTTTGCATCCCTATTGTATAGTAATATGATGTAACTTCAGTTCATTAGTTTAGTCTTATTTCACAGATGTGCAAACTCATGAGAAGTAAAAAAAATTATGAACGTTCATCTCAAAAGTAGGTAAGCAGTATGTGAAGAGATCATTTGGCACAAATGGAATCATCCACTTAGATTACTGAAATGGACAAAATTCTCTCATCACTTAGCATGAGCAGCTGGTTCTGGAAGATTCAAAAGTGGCTTTCCCCTCTTCACTAAAGTATCTTTTAAATAGGTTAGAATCACAAAGACATACACTTGTCTTTTGTTATTTCCCAGAACCTCCAGTCTTCAAAGGTGATTACCCTTCTAACTGGATTGAGCCACTTGGTGGTAATGCAATCCTGAATTGTGAGGTGAAAGGAGATCCCGCCCCAACCATCCAGTGGAGCAGAAGGGGGATTGATATTGAAATTAGCCACAGAATCCGGCAACTTGGCAATGGCTCCTTGGCCATTTATGGCACTGTGGTAAGTCACACTGAATTGTCAGTATACACTTTAAATGTCACAATCAACAGC
This sequence comes from Madoqua kirkii, assembly GCA_006408675.1. Lineage (NCBI taxonomy): Eukaryota > Metazoa > Chordata > Mammalia > Artiodactyla > Bovidae > Madoqua > Madoqua kirkii. The sequence continues at coordinate 6,018 of SJYC01087650.1, forward strand.
TTTCTATAGGTGCCATGGGAAGCTTCTCTGCTTTCCTATTTTAATCATAAAATCTGAATCAGTGGGTTCTGTAAAAAACTGAAAAGATAGTTCAAATTGATGATTTTTAGCCCTTCAAAGGAGTACAAGCAATAAAAAAATTTGCTGCTTTGTTCTCCATCATTGACCTATTATTCAGCATCAGTAGATAACTTCCTCAAATCTGTTTTACAAGGAGGAATTTGAAGAATTACAAACACCATTTTAAATACAAGGTAGATTTCATCACTAAGTCAACAACTTTATCAGGCTTTCCAAAAGCTTCAGTAATTCAGGCAATATTAGTACTTGAAGTTATTCTAATTTGAGGGTCAAGGGAATGAGATATTTTATCTAAAAAATTCTTAACTAAAGATGAGTTATTTGTTAACCCACTGTTGAATTCACTGAAATCATAATTAGACTATACTGTCCAATGGACCTGTTCCTTTCGGTCTTTTATTCAGCTTGGTTTTATTTCCACATTAGATGCTGTTGACTGTTCCTTCAATTTTGAGATGATTTCTACCTCTGGCTACACTAATCAGTCTGCTTCTTCACCACTGCTTTCCCCACTTTACACAAACATAACTACTTTTGAAGTCCTTGGTACTTCTAATATTAATACTGATCTTCCACCACACAATTTCAGATTCCTAACCCTATACCTTCAGCCCCAAAACTTTCAAGTTCCACCTACAGTTTCCTATGAGAAATTTCTATCTGGATCATGCATTGATACTTTGACTAAATTATCTAAACCAACATCCATCTCTCTTCTCCTACCTTCTTCCACTTCCTGAAATTCAGTTCCCCCTAATTGACTTATTCTTTTTATTAACAAGACCAGAATTCCTCTGTTCATGAGACCTTAGCAAAATCTGTAATTAGATATCAAATCTAAATGCACGTGGTACTTCTTTTCTATATCATATATGTATAAATTTGTCACATGTTCTGTGATTTGCATCACTAGTAAATTAGTTTTTCACTTTCTTTCCTATATTTCAAGCTTCTAAAGTAGAGGCTAACATTACTGTTTTTAATAACCTCTGTAACAAAGAACTAGATACTTGTTCATTTATTCTGAATATTTAATGCTTTTTAAGATATCTATAAGAATATATTGGCATTTTTCTTTACTAAGATAATTTTGGATAAATCATTATAAAAAATGGTATTTCTGCTTTGGTTTCTACCAGTTATTATTCCCTGAGAGTTCCCTAGGTTGTTTAGGAAAAAAAATTAAGCTAAGAATTTTTTTTAAATCTATTTGTATGGTTAAATATATGTAAGTTTTCCTAGTTCTATTAAAATACTTTTTCATAAACACAGTTGCATAAACAAGCTCATGGTGAAAAAAATATGATTTTCACTGCTCAACAGGCTATTTTTACAAAACTTTGCTTATTTCCATAGAATGAAGACGCTGGCGATTATACCTGCGTAGCTACCAATGAAGCTGGGGTGGTGGAACGCAGCATGAGTCTGACTTTGCAAAGTAAGCTGCTCAGTTACTTAAACATTTGATTGAAGAAATGTCCATATAATTGTTCATTTAACTTTCTAGCAAATACATTAACGGTAGCTTTCAGAGTCTAATTTAGTTTGCTGCTGCTGATAGAGCAATTGTTATCAGCCAGAAGACTGACACAACTTTGCACAGGTACTTTTGTCTGTTTTACCTAACATATGCAGTTCAAATTTGCAGTGGTTTGGTATCAGAGCTTTTGTTGCTGTTTGCGAGATATTCAATCAAATTCCCTTTTTATAGCTCCCTACCATTCTTGTAAGGAGCTTACAAAGATGCCATTTTATGGCCCTTTAAAACTAGGCCCTTAAAAATAAAGACTAATGTAAATGAACTCAAGAGTTCTCTGGATCACTTGCTGTCAATCTGTTGGGAAGTATCTTGTGTGTTCTTGCCAGGATGAGCGTGCTTGTGATGAAGGTCCTCAGTATAAACAATCAGAAGATAGGTTTTCATAATTTGATAAGCATGAAAGACTCCGGTAACTCAGTGGGCAGACCCCAGAACCACTTCAAGGACTGACCTGAGAACAGTGTCATTAAGTTAAGGAAATCAGTTTGTGAACAGGCCAAGCTCTGCTTAGGTGCACCAGTTTTCTTTACTGAAGATATTTCCAGAAATGTTAGCATGCAGAGTGAATTTAACTCAATTAGAGGAGGATATAATATTCTAAATTTCCCTCCCAAAAATGTTATTCTCATGAAACCCCCCGCCTCCCCCAGGGCTTCATGGCTTTCTTGGGTGAATGTATGTATGGCATCTCACAATTAATCTCCCCTGGAAGAGTGATTTCACTGGCCAAGTTTAAGAAAAATTGCATTAGAATAGCTCATCTACATATACTGACAATAAATTCATTGTAATAAATGAGGGATATAAAAATAAAAAATATAATCTTTAAGATTAAAGTACCATAAGGAATGTCTTCATTTAGATAAAATGCTCATATTTAACAGATTATTGTATGACTGATAGAATTAATTCAGCTTTCAAAGATGTACATATGGGATTTTTCCTTTAATTTTTTTACATATGGGGCTTATTGTTAATTTATAGACTATGTGCCATTGGAAATGTTCAAATATGGAATCTAAATTAAGAGTCTTAGTTTTAACACTTTTTTCACCATAATAATCTGAACAGGCTTATTTATTCAGTGTTCTTATTTAGTGTATTGCATGACTAATTGAGCCATTTACTTTATTCAACAACCGTTTATTGAATACATAATGTAATCTGAAACTGAAGGGGTGTTCTTAGAGCCCGGAAAGTTCTTAGAGTGATTTTGATATAAACGTCAAGTAAGAATGCAGTTTGAGGATGATGTGGACATATATGTTAATAATACATTAATAACACCGAAAGATTCAAACCTCCTGTGAAATAATGCCTTTTGCAAAAGACAGCAGTGTCAGTGACGCTCTCACATAAAATGCTGTCCTAGCAGTATCGCCATGAAGCACATTTCCCCTCTGCTTTTGTTTTGTGTTCCGTCATTCCAGGTACAGCTCCTGGTCTGTAACACGCAGCCACCACCCTGCATTCTCCCCTACGCATCACTTTCTGTGGGGCCAGTCCTCCCACCGCTCAGTTCAGTCTGAAACACTGCTGTCATCCTATCAGACTCTATCAAGAAAAAACACACTCCCCTATTCTCACCTATTCAAATGTAAACCCTTTAGGTTTTAAGATTTTAACCAAATGTTTAAACCCTGCACGCTGCTGCTGTCCAGGCTGAATCCCCTTTCAGAGCTAACGATCTCTATACAGTTTGCTTCTCTCCATGGCAGTTCCTTTCTCCTATATGTAACCTTACTCATTTTTTTTTTAAAATCCAGTTTAAGCTTCTTCTCCATGAAGTCCTTCATATTCTCTTTCTTGACATTGTAGACCAGTATAAACATTATGCCACCAACTTTTTATAGTTTATAGTTCCTTTTATTTTTCCAATACCTTCATTTGAACAGCTGTCATCCACTGTAGATACTGTTGACCTCTCGCTCCTCCTTGACACACACTTTGGTTGCTAGGATACCATTTTCTCCTGAATTCCTTCCTTCCTCAGTGATCGGCTCTGAGTGTCATTTATAGGCTCATTTTCTGTCCATTTCTTACCTAATAATGTTGCAATAGTTTGTCTTTGGATATCTCCCTCTCATTTTAGACTCACTCCTGAAGCAATCTTCCCTCTATCTCCATTCTAAGCTTGAGATATATCTAGACATCTCCACTTGACTGTCCTATAGATATCTCAATCTCAGCATTTCTAAATGGATGCAAATCATCATTCCTTATTCGTTCCTAATAAATCTGTTCTTTCTCACATATTCTACTGAATTTACCCAAAGATAAACTGTATTTCCCAAATCAAAACCCTGTAGTCGTCAATTCATCCCTTTATGCTATACTATTGAAGGCTAACTCCTATAACTCCTACTTTAATAATTCTTGAATGTCTCCTTTACCTCTTCATTTCCAGAGACAGACTTTTGTTTGATGTACTGAGTCACTATCGTTTAGGCTCTCATGTTACCACACATTTATCTATTCTGTACTCAATTCTATTCTACCTATTGTTACTAAATTTTATATGTATATTATAGCTCAATAATTGGTTACTTGTCTGTCTTATAAATAGACTCTGAATCCCTTGAAACTAGATACTGTATCTGTGCACAATGCCTGGCAAGAAATAAATTCTCAATATATGTATATATTGAGAATGATGATCAGTGATGAAAGAATAACAATAATGACTCTTTACCTCAAAAAAATGATGTAAGGGAAAGAATTAAGTGTTTACCATGTAAAACACAGACAAAAGCAATAACAAAAATAATAACAGTAGTACTAATAATATTGTCTTCTTGTCTTTTGTTGAAGATCTGTGCTTGCATCATCTTAGTTGAGTCAAACAAGATCCTCTGAACGAGGCACCATTTTTAAGGACACAGTGATTCAAAAAGGTAGTAAAGAGCAGAGGCAGAATGTGAATCCTGAAAAGCACAACTGCAGAGCCCATGCTCTCAGCTAGATTGCTTAGGGATTTAAAATTTTTACCGTTTACTAAATAAAACATTCTGTCAATGGCAATTACAACCTTAATTGAGAAGCTACATTGTATTAAAAAAATTAGTTTAATTTTTTTCTAAATATATGACTCACAATATGAATATAATTCCACAAAAACTAAGAAACATGTGCTTTTCTCCATAGGTCCTCCTATTATTACTCTTGAACCAGTAGAAACTATTATTAATGCTGGCAGCAAAGTCATCTTGAACTGTCAAGCAACTGGAGAGCCTCGTCCAACCATTACATGGTCCCGTCAAGGGCACTCTATCCTCTGGGATGAGCGAATTAATGTGTTGTCCAATAACTCATTCATATCGCTGCTGCTCAGAAAGAAGATACATCTGAGTATGAATGCGTTGCTCGAAACTTGATGGGTTCTGTCCTTGTGAGAGTGCCTGTCATAGTCCAGGGTGAGTGTGACATTCGTTTACCCTGATATATTCTTATTAAACAGTACTTGGGGCAATCTAAACAATAAAAACCATTAAGCATCTTAGCCCACATCTCTTGTACCCTTAAGATACTTCTAGATTATAGGGATAGGACAAAAATCTCATTACAAACTAAAGAGATTAAAAGGTACCCATGAGAGCTGCAGAATAGCAAGGTAATAATTCAGAATCCCAAGTGGAATTTTGTTTTTAAAGCTAGGTTAAAATTATTCTCAAAAATCAGCGCATAGTTTTGCTTCAAAGAATGACTTATTTCCAAAAGGTAAACAGCATATAAATCTCTTCATCACTCACTGTTTCAACAGCCATGTCCAAATGAATCAGGACTGGAACCAGGAAGAAACTCTAGTTCTAGAAACTCTAGCTCAGTGCTTCTCGGATGCTTCGGTTTTCATTTTACACTAAAAAAGAGCTTCCATAAACAATTTCTCAGCCTTTCTATGTTCAGCGCTAGACCGAGTGCATGTCTTCCATGAAATCTGACTTACAATTCTTGTATTTACAATAACAGAGACCAAGTACAGTGTTTTATTTGCAGTGCCTGGTGGCTTTTCCCAGTGGTCGGCCTGGAGACCCTGCAGTGTCACCTGTGGCAAAGGGATCCAGAAGAGGAGTCGTCTGTGCAACAACCCCTCTCCAGCCAATGGGGGGAAGCCTTGCCAGGGATCAGATTCAGAAATGCAGAACTGTCACCAGAAGCCGTGTCCAGGTACACCTCTTTATTCAACAGACAGGCTCGTGGTTCAATAGATACCCACTTCTGTCCCCTCACTATGGCTTGTCTCAGTATAAGTTCTTTTGATTGAAATGTCCCTGATGGTGTTGACATGTCACCTTTGGATAGTGGATGGGAACTGGTCAGAATGGAGTCCCTGGGAAGATGCACGAGGAGCTGCGGACGCGGCAACCGAACCAGGACCAGAACTTGCAATAATCCCTCAGCTCAACACGGTGGGCGGCCGTGTGAAGGGACTGCTGTGGAAACCATCATGTGCAACATTCGGCCTTGCCCAGGTGAGAACCCAGACATGGGCAAAACTTGCATCTTTTTGACTCATACAAAGGAGTTATAGTTACCTTTTCTTCTTTATTGGGAAAAGATGTTCAACCTTTGAACACATTCTCTATGTTTCACTTCTGTCTCATGGATGACTATATGGAGGTGTGGCTTAAGTTAATTAATTCAAGTACCTGATTTAACTGAACATGAGAAAGAGTTCCAAACTGTGGTATATTTTTAATCATGTAAATGCAATCAAATTAATAGAATGTTAGAGATGTTGAAGACCTTAGATAACAGCTAATCCAGTCATTCATTTTCAAGTAAGAAAAATGAAGCCTAGAGAGGTTAAAGACCTGCCCAGATATACAAGGAGAAAATAGTTGGCAAGGAGAAAATAGTATTAGCTACATTCACTCAATAAATGTCATGTGCTAGGAACCATGCTTAGGACTTATATCTACGTGTCATTTTTGACTTTGTGAAACAACATAAGTATTTTAGGGTTCTAGGTGTCTTCACTATAAGAATCTTTGCTGCCAAGCAGTATTACCACACAACTAAATAGACCATAAGACAGTTTTGCTGTAAAAGATAAATTAATGAAAATAAAGGTATATCTAAAAGGATATAATTAAGATGAAAAATTAAAAACAAAGTTTTTAAACAATTTGTTGTAAAAAATTAAAAATGAAAATATTTTAGAAAATACTTGAATACATTCCAAATGTGTGTAAATTCATGTTTTAGTTGTATTGCTTCCCCAGTGGTTCAAGTGCTAAAGAATCTACATGCAATGCAGGAGATGCAGGAAACTTGAGTTTGATCCCTGGATCAGGAGGATCCCCTGGAGAAGGAAATGGCAACCCACTCCAGTGTTCTTGCCAGGGAAATCCCATGGACAGAAGAGCCTGGTGGGCTACTGTTCATAGGGTTGCAAAGTCAGACATGACTGAGCTTGCATGCACATAGTTGTATTGGGGTATATCTTGGAAAACAAAGGTACTTCCTTTCTCAAAGTTTATCATCAATGATTCAAGATCTTAGTGTGTTAGCCACTTAGTCATGTCTGACTCTTTGTGACCTCATGGACTGTAGCCCACCAGGCTCCTCTGTCCATGGGATTTCCCAGGCAAGTATACTGGAGTAGGTTTCCATTTCCTTCTCCAGAGGATCTTCCCAACCCAAGGTTTGAACCCAGATCTCCCACATTGCAGGTAGATTTTTTACTGTTTGAGCCACTAGGGAAACCCTCAGAATCTAATGTTGGATATAAATTCTTACAGATATAAAAAAAAATCTGCTAAGTCTTTTCAGCTGTCCCTGAGAGTAAAATGAACAGAGGAGGGATACTGCTATTTTTTATCAGTATATGTAACATATATAACTGATCATATATACCTGGACCACAGTTAAATGTTCCATCCCATTCTCAGTCCTTGTATTTCACCAATTCTCTAAGTCAGATTCTGTCTCAAATACAATAATTCTGGCTACATTATGTTACCATTTTCTAGAAACATGTTCATTAGGAAACACATAACCTCTTCCTTTTGTGGGGATATAAGAGCTTGATGTGTTTGCCTGCAACTTCTAATATTGTATGATAAATTTGATAAAGACAGCATTAGAAACCAATCTTTGGTACCTAAATTAGCTAAAAATGATACTGGCATAATTAATGCTCCTAAAGGCTGTTATGAATTACAGTTAGTCACTCAGTCATGCCTGACTCTTCGCAACCCCATGGACTGTAGTCCGTCAGGCTGCTCTGTCCATGGAATTGTCCAGGCAAGAATACTGGAGTGTGTACCCATTCCCTTCTCCAGGGGATCTTCCCGACCCAGGGATTGAATACAGGGTCTTCTGTACTGCAGGCAGATTCTTTACTGTCTGAGGCACCAGGGAAGCCCCTATCCTATGAATTAGTCATCACCCTTTTATATTCACCATAGCTTGGTAAACCTTTGCTTTTGACAGGTGGGAGGGATGACTGTGCTCACCGAAGGATTTACAGACTGATATGTTATCACTTTAGTATGGTATGCAATCTGACTTTATACTCTTTTTTCACACTTCAGTAAGTTTTCTTATCACTGTATTTTCTATCAAGTCATTATACATAGTCATCGACTTTTCTAAGACCATTACATCTGCTCATCACTCTATAGATCTTAATGAGACCTAAGATGTATATAATATAAAAATGGGAACATTGAGTCAGTGGAGAAATGAAACCATTGCCAACTAGTTGAAACCTGTCAACCAGTTATTTTATCTTTCACAGCAAAATTGCCCCATAGCCAATTAGTTGGAGGAAAACCTCTTTGGGGCAAAGATTCTCAGGAGTGACTATACTAGGTGTGGTATATTAGGGCTTTTCAGATTAAAGTGACAGAAATTAAATTTAAATAAACAGACCATCTATTTAGACCATCTAAATAGACCAAGCTTAAATACTAAGCTTCCATAGAAAATTCTATTTTCAGGTATGATTGAATCCAAGAATTTGGCTAATGTTAGTACCAGAGCATTTTCCATCTCTCATCTCTGCTTTCCTTTCTTTGGATTTATTCATTAGACTCTTTCTGTGTGGAAAAATTGACTGGTGGCACCTGGCCTACAAGGGCCTTGGAATCTAAGGCCTCAGAACAAAAGAGTTCCTCTCTCTCTGAATTTGTATCAGCCTCTGGGAAGGAACTGCTTGATTTTTGTGGGTCCCAGGCTCACCTCTGAACTCAGGGAGTCCAGGAGAAGGATACTGCTCTGAGAGCCAGCTTGGGCTACTTAGTCACAGTGGATCGAGAGAGGCAGGGCTCTTGTTTGACAGCCTGAAAGAAATCCTATAGAATAAAAGAGTGGCTGTTGATTCATTAATTCATTCCGTAAATCACTCATTAATCCAATAGATATTTATTGAGTCTATGTTCAAAGCACTGTTTTAACTGCTAGAATTAGAATGGTAAATGGAGAATATCATTCACATACTGATAAGAATACAGAACAAACTCAAGAACATACCTGGAAGAGATACTTTACCTGAGATGGCCTAAAAAAGGGATGTTGACAAAAATGAGATAGTTACCCTCTACATTGGGTATTGCATTCTATTGCACAATTCAGGAAACTATATAATAAAATATTTGATATGAGAAAATATATGATAATTTACTGAGGTTATATAACTACTAAAAAGTGAATTAAGGATTTGTACCCAAGTTGATCTGATTCCTAAGCCTATTCACTTAGATCTTGGGTGTCTTAATTTGCAGCTCAGAATTTCTATTATGTTATAAAAATTAAATATTCTTATGAAATCTTAAAAAAATAAAAAAGCCAAACTTATTTTAATCTTGAGAAATTAAAAAGCTAATTATATCAAACCAGAAATACTTGATTAATCTTTGTACAGTTTATCAGCTATGATATCATTTAGCTTTCATTATATAGATATTTGTACACATCCTAAAACAAAACTCAAGGTGTCTTTTTTTCTTTCTGTTTTTATTGAGGAACTATTGGCTACTGAAGTCTTGCCGCTGTTCTGTTGGCTTACTGATTTTTAGCCTTTCTTTGGTTATCTCTCAGCCTCTAAACCAATTGAATTTAGCTGTTATTATAGTATATTGTCAGTGGTGTTCTGGATCCAGCTTCTGACAGCGTGTGTCTTTTCCCACTGGGAGTTTCATGACATCACATTAATAGGTAGATATTGACCGTGGTGAGAGTGTTTTGTGTAATAAAAACTATAGATGCTATAAATCAGTGTTTCCTCCCTACTCCCAGAGAGCTGGGTGGTAAACAGTTATCAGTGTATACCACTACAAAATAGGCAGATAGCCTAAGATGGTCTTTTTCATCCCGGGGGTATGTCAGCATCTTACGGACAGAAGAGGTTTTCTTTTAATACATTGTTGGATTCAACTTGATAATATTTGTTGAGGCTTTTTACATCTATGTTCATGAGAGATATTGGCCTGTACTTTCCTTTTTTTGTAATGTCTTTGTCTGGTTTTAGTATGAGGGTGATGCTGGCCTCATAGAGTTAGGAAGTAGTCTGTCTGCTCTGTCCTCTGAAAGAAAAGGTAAAAGATTGGTAGATGGTACATTTTTTCCCACATATGTTTGGTAAAATTCAACAGTAAACCCATCTGGTACTGTGTTTTCTGTTATGGAGGTTTATTAATTAGTGATTAGATTTCTTTAATAGATATAGAACTATTCAAACTTTTTTCTAGTGTGATTTTTGGCAAATTGTGTCTTTCAAGGAGTTGGTCCATTTCATCTAGGTTGTCAAACTGGCAGACATAGAGATGTTCAAACTCTATTAATATTTCTTTTAATATTTTTAATACCCATAGGATCTATAGACATGCCTCCTCTTATATTTCTGATATTAATAATTTGTATTCTTTTTCTCTTGATTAGTCAGCTAGAATCTTACTGATTTTATTGATCTTTTCAAAGAATCAGCTTTGGGTTTCATTATTATCTATTGATTTCCTATGTTCAGTTTCACTGATCTCTGCTGTATTTCTTTTCTTCTTACTTTAGATTTCGTTTCTCTTTTTTAGTTTCCTAAGGTGGAAATGTAGATGATTTATTTTAGATCTTTTCTAATATATGCATTCAATACTATGAATTTCCCTCTAGGCACTACTTTTGCTGTTTCCCACAAATTTTGATAAGTTGTTTTTTCACTTGCATTTAATTCAGAATACTTTTAATATCTCAAGATTTCTTCTTTGAAATTGTATTATTTAGTAGTGTGTTGTTTAATCTCCACATATTTGGGGATTTTGCGTCTATTATTGATTTCTAGCTTGATTCCACTGTGGTCTGAGAGCAGACATCATATAATTTCTATTTTTTTTAATTTGTTAAAATATATTTTATGGCTCAGAATGTGGTCCACCTTGATGAATATTCCATGTGAGCCTGAGAACAATGTAAATTCTGCTTTTCTCAGATGAACTAGTCTATAGACGTCCACTTATCTAGTTGATTGCTGTTCTTGAGTTCAGTCATTTCCTTATTGTTTTTCTGCCTGCTGGATCTGTCATTTCTGATTTTTCCCAGTCATATATTCTTCATAAACTCTTTTACCATTCCATGATCACTTCCAAGATCACACTTGCATTTATGTGTCATATCTCTTTAGTCCCTTTCAATTAGAACAATTTCTTAGCTACTTTTTACATTTTATGGCCTTGCTATTTTTTAAGTCTATAGGCTAATCATTTTGTAAGAATTTTCCATTTAGGTGTGTCTGATATTTTTTCATGATTAGATTGAGATTTCTCATTTTGGCAGACATATCATAGAAATGATTTTGTGTCCTCAGTACATCATATCACGTGACATCACAAACTGGTGATGTTAACTTTGTTCACTTTAATGTAGTATTTTCCAGTGTGTAGTTACTATATTTACCTTTGTAATTAATAGGCATTCTGTAGGGAAACTTTAAGACTTCATAAACATGTCTTTTACTTACCAGCTTTAGCATCTATTTATGATTTATTTTTGCTTAAATCAGTTATTGCTATGATCTTACAAGACATTTTATTTCTAACTTGATCTATCTCTTACATCTATTATTGGCTTTCCATTGTAGGAAAAAACTTTTCTCTTTTTTTTTTTTTGAGTTATATCAGTAAGAACTCAAATACTCTTTCCTTCGGTGATTTACAATGCACGACTGTCATCATTTATTGTGATGCACAAATTGTCCTAGACTTGGTTAGTGGAGATCCCTTGAGGCTGTCTTCAGTGTCCTCTTGACCTGTCCCCATGATTCTATGAACACTTTTACTTTCTGGTACAAATTGCTATTTTGGGCCTATCTTGTCTTCCCTCTAAAAAAGATTGATATCTTCTGGGGTAGGCCATCCTGCTGCCATTTGAGTCAGTCATTAAAGATATATTGCTGGATTGCTGAAAGACTGAGCTTTTTTTGAAGTGTCATTCTGAAAGCATTGAGAACTCTGAGTGAAGAATAGCAGTCCTAGCTCAGGGCTCACACTTAGGTGATATTCTGTGTCTTATTCTATTCAAACACTTTTCATCTATCAACTCATTATTTTTCACACCCATTCTAGTAAGGTGGATTCTTTTCTTACCCACATGCAGCAGATAAGGAAACTGGATGCCCAGAAGCTAAGTAACTTGTCTAGGATCGCACAGCTAGTCACGGCAGAGTGGTTATTTGGGCACAGGGTGTCTGCTCTGGAGTCTCTGCTCTCCTACCTTTACAGAATCAGAACTGCAATGCAGCGTAATAACAAATTCATCTGTTTCACTTTTCATAATGTTCTGATTCCTCCATAGCTGTTGTCTTTCGCATTCTTTAGATAACATGAAACGTTACACCTTCTCTGGCTTATATTGTCATTCTTGCTATCCTTCCATTCACATAAAAGAAACATTTCAATTCTACCATGTTTCATGCCATGAAATTCAATTTTGGTTTGGATTTTTTTTGTATTGAAAGGATCTTCAGCTGAAAACTGTCATAGAAACTGTAGCCCACCAGGCTCCTCTACCCATGGAATTCTCCAGGCAAGAACACTGGAGTGGGTGGCCATTCCCTTCTCCAGGGGATCTTCCCCACCCAGGGATGAAACCCAGGTCTCTTGCATTGCAGGCAGATTCTTTACCATCTGAGTCACCAGGGAAGCTCCATAATAAAATCTAGAGATAAGAAATTAATAAATGTCACCCAGTTGTAATCCTCCAAAAAAATACATGTATCATATTAAAACAAAGAATATATTAAAACAGTTGGAACAGCAGAATTTTGAATGCCATAGTCCATATGTAATAACTATGAACATCAGTCATAATTAATAAAGTAGTAGTCTTGAGTAGTACTTGCCATTTAATGAAAGGCTTTCTTTCCCTTTTGAGTTTAGTCAAATAATTTTTAGTGAGATTCTTATTAGCTGAAATAAATTTGTGACTGTGTTTCTTGTGTCTACAAAGTACTAGAATATGTAGTCAATTCAATTAGACAAGTTAATTAGAGGAAAATTCAAGATGTGTTTTGAAATATTTTCTAAACAAAGAAACCAAATGATAATTCCATTCCTGTTTTTCAACTTACAGGTCATGTTAGTAAGAGAGTATTTAGACAGGACCTTAAAGCCCTATGGTTCCTATCTTGGTTAAACCTGGTAACCAAGGCAACAAGCTCTTTGAGCCCCACATCTAGAAAATACCTTTTGACAAAAATATGACCTGATACTGACTTATACATAAGAGCAACCATAATGTTTATTCTCAGCCCCTACACCTGGAAGGAAACATAAGGTTGTTCCAGTCCTGTGGTCAGATGGTGTAATATGTTAGTTACTAAAAGGAAGGTCTTAATCTTATTTCTTGGAAACTACTGGTCAGTTTTTTCTGTTGTTTAGGAAGCAGGTGAGTGTGTTATTTAGAACTTTTAATTCATGAACATTATGTAATGGGGAAAAATTTTCAAAGAGAACTGTGCAAATCATCATGCTGTTGAAAGGTCCAAGTACATTTTTAAATGTGAAGCTGAATCAGGTTTGAAGATGTGGCCTTGCAGTGTGGGGTCCAAGTTATCATTATGGAGACAATTGTGTTCTCCATAACTGCACTGAGATTTGTTACACAGCTTAGCTTCTGGTTCCTTCCACTTTGCCCAGAAAATAATTTAAGGGCTTATAAGCTCAGACTTTATTTACATATAGTATTTTGATTACATTTAATTTTAATAAAAGAGCCCCTTTGGATAATTTTAAGCATTTATTTTGGCCTCAGGTAGCCTTCTCAGTTTCCCTATAGACACTAATTCTCATGAAAATCTAACCAGAGGGGGAAGGGAAGAACATCATTTGTTATGTTTGCTTTGGTTCAATTTCAGTTATTTTCGATTCTGGGCTAATTTAACTCATTACAAGTTATTTATTTGTATAATTTTTTTTTATAACAAACGTGGTTCTGTGACTTGAAACTCTGTCTTGGGATGTTTGTAGTTCATGGAGCATGGAGTACCTGGCACCCTTGGGGGACATGCAGTGTAACTTGTGGAAAAGGTACCCAAACAAGAACAAGACTGTGCAATAACCCACCACCGTCATTTGCTGGGTCCTACTGTGATGGAGCAGAAACACAGATGCAAGTTTGCAATGAAAGACACTGCCCAAGTAAGACAAATACAATGTTTGTACCCTCAATAATTTAACCTCTATTTCTTATCTAGGGAGTATGTCATTAAGAATCAATGTCAAATGTACACACTGCTATATTTAAAGTGGATAACCAACACAGGCCTACTGTATAGCACAGGGAACTCTGCTCAATGTTATGTGGCAGCCTGGATGGCTGGGGAGTCTGGGGGAGAATGGATGCATGTATATGTATGGCTGAGTCCCTTTGCTGTCCACCTGAAACTGTCACAACATTGTTGATCGGCTATCCTCCAATACAAAATGAAACTTTTAAAAAAAGATCAGTATCCATAAGATCATCACTCAACCTATCAATGCACGGGTTTAACTTGATTGTTTCTAAGTAGTAACAGAGCACATGTTTTTCTTTAACCCAGTTGATGGCAAGTGGGCCACTTGGACCAGTTGGAGTGCCTGTTCTGTGTCCTGTGGAGGTGGCGCCAGGCAGAGAACAAGGGACTGCTCTGATCCTGCTCCCCAGTATGGAGGCAACAAATGTGAAGGGGGTGATGTCCAGAGCGATTTTTGTAATAGTGACTCTTGTCCAAGTGAGTGTTGGAAATAGTGAGTCAACATTATACTTTCTTAAAGTTTCATTATGGCCTTAAAATTACAACAGTCTGTTACTTGATTTGTTTACCATTGGTTTAGAATATCAAAATGTTGCGTGGTTGCTGTTGTGTCTATATAATACCATAGACCCCACTGATTTATATGGGCAGAGGTTACATCCTATTTCATGTCCTTTATAGGACCAGCTGCAGAGGGCAAGGACTAGGGCATCCTTCCACACTAACTGGTGATGCTTCCTTAACGGAAGCAAGCAGGTGCCTCTCTGCCTTAATTTAGTCACCCAAGCTAGAAGTGTGGACCCTAGCAGCATTTCAGTTCACTGTATCCTGAATGTTACAGCTTGACTCCTCAGAGACCTTTTCTCATTCCTATCCTCCAGCTCCTGGAAAACTCTTTTTGTTGTGGTTCAGTCACTAAGTTGTGTCTGACTCTTTGCGACCTCTTGGACTGCCGCACGCCAGGCTCCTCTGTCCTCTGCTGTCTCCTGGAGTTTGCTCAGATTCATGTCCATTGAGTCAATGACGCTATCTAGCCATCTTAGTCTCTGCCTCCCCTTTCTCTTTTCACTCTTTTGGA
The DNA here is from genome assembly GCA_006408675.1 of Madoqua kirkii. Classification (NCBI taxonomy): domain Eukaryota; kingdom Metazoa; phylum Chordata; class Mammalia; order Artiodactyla; family Bovidae; genus Madoqua; species Madoqua kirkii. The sequence goes on from SJYC01087650.1 coordinate 21,441, forward strand.
GCATCAGGGTCTTTTTCAGGGAGTCAGCTCTTCGCATCAGGTAACCAAAGTACTGGAGCTTCAGCAGCAGTCCTTCTAGTGAATGTTCAGGGTTGATTTCCTTTAGGATTGACTGGTTTGATCTTGCAGTCCAAGGGATTCTCCTAAGTCTCCTCCAGCATCAATGCTTTGGTGCTCAGCCTTGTTTATGCAGGTTAAATGGAATTGCACAGTCACTGGAATGTATACCCAGTTTCCAGTCAAACCAACAGCCAAACCACCTGTCTTCTCACTTCCTGGATAGTCTTTCTGTACTCTTTGGATGGATGTCACTGTTTACCACTTCTCCAATGGTTCTGTGTCGTAGCTCATGGTAACTGGAGTCCTTGGAGTAGCTGGGGGATGTGCAGCCGGACATGTAATGGGGGGCAGATGCGCCGGTACCGCTCATGTGACAACCCTCGTCCCTCCAATGGAGGAAGAGCTTGTGGAGGCCCAGACTCCCAGATCCAGAGATGCAACACGGACACGTGTCCTGGTGAGCTTCCCAACCCCTGGCAGCAGAACAAGTAAAGCCTTTCATTCCATGCTCCTTGTAGCAGCCCCATCATTTCAGGTCTTGAAAGTTGTATAGGCAGTCACCCTGGGGGTAGGCTTTGTAACCCATTTGTTAATATCGACTATCTCGTTCTTGTCCACAGTGGATGGAAGTTGGGGAAACTGGCATAGTTGGAGCTGGTGTTCCACCTCTTGTGGAGGAGGTGAAAAGACACGAAAACGGCTGTGCAACAATCCAGTACCATCTAAAAGTGGTCGCCCCTGCCCAGGCGATGCTACTCAGGTATCCAGATGTAATCCACAAGTATGTCCAGGTAAGCAACTGCATTAGACTTTGGCAGGACAACATTTATAGACTTTCTGTGAATTTTTTTAAAATCCACTCTGAGGCCTCAAATTACAAAATAGTACCAACTCTGGGTGAAAGAGGGGCTTCCCAGGTGGCTCAGTGGTAAAGAATTCACCTGTCAAGCAGGAACATAGGTTTGATCCATGGGTTGGGAAGATTCCCTGGAGAAGGTAATGGCAACCCACTCCAGTATTCTTGCCTGGGAAATCCCATGGGAGAGGAGCCTCATAGGCTACAGTCCATGGGGTTGCAAAGAGCTGGACACAACATAGAGACTAAACAATGACAACAACTGGATGGAAGAATTAGGAAAACAGCGCTTTTCCCCCCTCATTGATGCAGCTCTGCACCAAAGCTCATACTGTATATTAGTCTCTACTTGCCCCCTTCAAGGTTCCTTTTATAAAAGGATATAGTCTTCCCCCAGCTGTAAATAGTAGTCCTGGGCTTGAGGACTAAAAAGGGCAAGGAAGAGTGGGCAAACCAGGCTGAGATTCCAGGCAGAAAAATGGGGGTGGGGCAGAAACTGAATAGCTAATAGAAATACACAATTGGAGGCTGTTCTTTCACAGACCGAAATATAAAGAACATGAGTATAGATAGGAAAATAGGGAAAATTCAGCTTAAGGGGAAAAATTAGGGGAGTTCAACTACTATCCTTCAAGTCATGCAATATGGCTAGATATTGAGATACAACAATTCAGAAGGAACAGAGTTGGCATTCTAGAACTCATGGACCTCAGTTTACTGGAGTCCCAAGAAATGGTGGAAAATAAGAACCAGACCAAAAAGAACATTTTCACACTGAAATATGGGCATACCATTGGATATTCCAAAGCTTTAAGGTTGCTTTGGGAATTAAATATCCCTGAAAATCAACAAGGCCCATTTGAGAGAGGGACAGAAAGGAGTTACGTGAACAGATGTATAGGATGTAAGCAGGCTGAAAGAGCAAGCATCCCTCGCTCAGCTGCTTAATGCGTCTCCTCAACATGGCGCTGATCACCAACAATGCTGAGACTCTTAACATGTAGGCACAGTGACAGGTCTCATTTCACTTGAGACATTTGGAGCTCAGTCTCTCATGGTGCCAGGGACCCAGTGACAGAAGAAGTCCAAATAGGCAAATAATTTGGATTATAGGATCTGATAGAGTTTGAAGGATCCCAACTGGGTAGGCAGAACAAGAAGACATCTGTTGAACACTGGGATTCAAGTCTCTAGTGAGACTAGAGAACAAGGACAAAATAGGAGGCTACTCATTAGTGCTGACCTTGAGAACTAAGGAAATTAGTCCTAAGCAGGGCAAGAGAAGGACAGCAGGATCACTAAGGATAAGAACAAAGGTAGCTAACCAGGTCCTACTATGTACTTGCCTGTGTCATCTTGCTGCATGGTTCCCATCACTCTCTAAACTGTCTACACTTAGCTTCTCAGGTGTGACAAGCCACCATCTCCTAAAAGGGAGACATGTGCTGTATCTTCTACCCAGAAAGGCTTTCTTTGCCTTCCTTGTATATATGCTCAGTCCTCGACTTAGCTAAGACCTAAGCAAGTAATCTTCCCATCTCTAGTCTATTTTTACCTCTTTCTCAGACTTCCCTGAGTAATAGATCTCTTACACATTAGTGCATTTCACATCTATTTGTAGAATTCTAATTTAATTATTATCTCCCCTGTTTAGATATAAGTGCTATGAAAGCCAGCTTCATGTCTTTATCTTTCTTACCATTGTACCTTCAAAACTTGACTAACAGATGAATATAATCAAGAACATGAAGAGTGAATCAATGTGAAAAAAACTGTTTCTCTCACTATTAAAATAATGCAAAATAAAATGATGAAACAGTTACTGACTTTTCTCAGATTGAATACAACTGTATTTCTCCCCAGTATATAATTTGTTGTTTAGTTGCTAAGTCATACCCGACTCTTGTGCAACGCTATGGACTGTAGCCTGCCAGGCGCCTCTGTCTGTGGGATTCTGCAGGCAAGAATACTGGAGTGGGTTGCCATGTCCTTCTTCAGGGGATCTCTCCAACCTGGGATTGAACCCACATTTCCTGCATTGGCAGGCAGATTCTTTACCACTGAGCATCAGAGAAGCCCCAGTATGTAATACATGACAACAATATCTGAAATACCTTATGCCTGCTTCAAACTATATTCAAGTGTGTGTGTGTTAGTCGCTCAGTAATGTCCAACTCTTTGCAACCCCATGGACTGTAACCCACCAGGCTCCTCTGTCCATGGGATTCTCCAGGCAAGAATACTGGAGTGGGTTGCCATTTCCTTCTCAATAAAAATAATCAAATAATTAATATTTTTAACTATTAGCTGCTCTGAACCCAGATACCAAGAATATAATTTGTATTTCTATGGGATTATTCTGATTTTTTTTAATCTTATCCATTCAGCTGTCATCTATGAAATCCTTTCCTTATATTTCAAGAAAAAAGCTACTTAAAACCTGGAAATATTCACTTTGCTAAATATTTCTGAACGTATGCAGAAGCATATGACATTGTAAAGCAACTATACTTTGATGAAATTAATTTGATGTTTGACAGAAGACAAAATTCTGTAGAACTATTAGTTTCTTTCCAGTGTATTTCCCTCTCTTGTCAAAGCATGGACTCCTTAGCCACTGATTCTGTGTTAGTAACCAATATTTTTGTTGAACAATGGAAAGAAAGCATAAAATTACTGTAAAGTTACTTTTAAAAGATCGTATGATTCTTGCTCAGCATAATTGTCTTGGTATAAATTTTGCAGCAATGTTAAAAGTACAACATTCTTCTCAAATTTTTCTCAAGGTAAACATATTCTAGTATATATATAATATGAAGAGCTTGGTAAGCCATTGATCTGAAACCCAAGACTGAACAAAAGCCCATAAACACTTCACATTTATGTTGATAGTGACCAATCACAAGGCTTTGGAGCTGTTTCGTTGGTGATAACCTCCTTCCTTCTGTGTTCTCATGAAGGAGGTAATGGGTAAAAGAATATGGGTTTTCTGAACCATTTTTCTAGATCCCACATTTACGCATTAATAGATGGTAACTTGTTTTCCTCTTTCTGACACACAGGGAGCTCAGCTCAGTGCTCTGTGATGACTTAGGAGGGTGGGGTGGGAGGGAGGCTCAAGATAGAGGAGCTATATGTATACATATAACTGATTCCCTTTGTTGTACAGCAGAAACCAACACAATGTAAAGCAACTGTACCCCCAATAAATAAATTAAAAAATAATATGGATTTTGGTGAAAAGCAGATCTCTGTTTATATCCTCATATTCTGCTGCTTCCTAATTAAGTAATCATGGGACAATCACTTGAATGCTCTGAACTTTATTTTCCTAGTCTGCAAACTCTGGCTATTTATTTAAACTGCGGCTATTTAAACTTACCTTATAGGATTTTGGCTAGAATGAGTTTAAAAATATTATGTGCTTCCTATAGAACTGACATGCTCAATAAACCCTCATTATTATCAACATTTCATCACCATCACCAAACACGTACTTTATTTTGGCTTTGGGACTGGCCGCTGAATGTATTCTTTGGATTGTGAAATAATACTGTGATGTACACAGATTGGAAGGATCCTAGATTTATGCAGGATGATGAGTGTTACATGGGAGTAGAATGTTTTGAAAGCTTATTTATTTCACTCTGAAATTCAGATGTCATATGATATTTTAAATGTTGGGGAGAAGATTTGGAGCATCTTTGAATACTGGCTTTCTGTTCTCCGATGTAATGTTGATGAAATTGTTTCCTTTCCAAGAATGTTTTCTCTTCCCGCAATAGGTGGGCCCCAGCGAGCCAGAGGAAGTGTTATTGGAAGCATTAATGATGTTGAATTTGGAATTGCTTTCCTTAACGCTACGGTCACAGATAGCCCAAACTCTGATACTAGAATAATACATGCCAAAATTACCAATGTACCTCGCAGTCTTGGTAAGTCTCTTTGCTGATAAAAGTTGTCAGTAAGCCTCTTTTTAAAAACATACGTTATTCTTCTTCTTCTTCTACTATTTCCACTTAACATTTCTAGGGATGCTACTACTAAATGAGCAGTGTAATAGTCCTTAGTTTTATCCCAATGGTAAACTCTTTAAAAACTGATATTTTTAGATGCTGATATTTTTGTGGTTATTCAAGTATATTTAGAATTCATCCCCTTTGAATAACTTGCTGTGAACAACAACAATGGGCTGTAAATATTTTTCTGTGATGTCTTATTTACCCCTTTTCTCTCTAGGTCCAGCAATGAGAAAGATAGTTTCTATTCTAAATCCTATTTATTGGACAACAGCAAAAGAAATAGGAGAAGCGGTCAATGGCTTCACCCTCACCAATGCAGTTTTCAAGAGAGAAACTCAAGTGGAATTTGCAACTGGTTCGTATCAACTGAACTTAATATCCTATTGCTATTTAAAAATATGATTGCTGTAAAAGTTGGCAGTTTAGAAAAATTCATGTCCCACAGAGGATACTTTCAAAGTTTTGTTGCCATCTTATCATAAATGACATAAAAGCAACTTTATATCTTTCTATAAAATTTTACTGACATGGCTCTATAAAAGGCCATATGTTTTCAGATAGTATAGTGATTTTTATAACCTAAAAGTTTTTTTTTTTCCTTCATCTTTCCTATATCTGTTCTCTTTAATTCCTTAGAGAGGGTTCTCAAGGCCAAGCAGAGCAGGAAGCTGAGTCAAAGCTATTAATTAAAGGTTTTTGTCTTTGAACCAGAGATTCAGTTATGATATCTGATAGGGGATTCTTTAATCAAAAAAATGGAAATATAAACAAGCAAATCTTAAGACTTTTCACTTTATCCTTAGCCTTAATGCATATGGATTAGCAATTCATGGTCTTTTCCAAGGGCAGACGACTTTTTAAAAACCTTTACATAAAGTATCTTTGAAGGCAGTCTGCCTTTGCAGCAGTGATCTTTAAGGTAGCAGGGCTGAGGAAAACCATAGCTTCATCAGCCCACAAGACATGTGGGTCTTTGTATGGCAATCCAGTTCCTACGATGCCCCTTTGCTGTTTCTGAAAGCACCAGAAAGAACAAAGCGCTGGAGCCAGACTCGTGGCTGTTGCCAGTCTACCTGGTCACACTCTCTGTCCCCTTGAACTGCCTTGCTATTGCTTGTCAGTTGAAAGTGTGGATTTCTTCACCTAATTCTAGGTGTAATCAGGTGAAATTTTTGTAAAAAATGTAAAAAAAAAAAAAAGAATTTTAAAATCAATTTAATTCAATAAATCTAATTTGGGGGCTAAGTGCTATTTTCTCTTATGATTTGTGTTTAATCAAGTTTGAAGTATAATAACATAGCTGAATTGGTATAAAAATGAGTCTGTAATGTCCTTACACAAACCATATTTTATAAATACACATACATATACGCATGTGTGCATGCTCAGTCATGTCTGGCTTTGTGACCCCATGGACTGTAGCCTGCCAGGCTCCTCTGTCCATGGAGTTTTCCAGGCAAGAATACTGGAGTGGGTTGTCATTTCCTTCTCCAGCGGATCTTCCTGACCCAGGAATCGAACCTGTACCTTCTGCATTGGCAGGTGGATTTCTTACTACTGGGAAGTGTATCTGTATGTATACACACACACACACATATATATATTTTCTGTTGAAATGAATAAATGTTAATTCCTAGGAGAAATCTTGCGGATGACTCATGTTGCCCGGGGCTTGGATTCTGATGGTGCTCTCCTGGTAGATATCCTTGTGAGTGGCTACGTCCTGCAGCTGCAGTCACCTGCCCAAGTCACTGTGAAGGTAAAACGTTAGGGTAACTTGCCTTCACTGTTGATTGGAGTAACGGTAGGAGTAAGAGTCAAAGATCATTAAAGAAGCACAGAAAACTTGTATAGTTTCCCTTGTTCACTTTGGAGAGTAAATCTCTACACCACTAAGGGCAGAAATGGCTATGCGGTCTTTGTCTAAAAATCTTTAAGGAGGAGTCTTTATAAGCTTTTAGTAGTTTTATGACCATGCTTATCAGGACTAAGATCAGAGCTATGTTGATTTAAGCCATTTAACTTTCTACAGACAAAGAGAATAGTAAGTCTTACATAAAAGATTTTATAGACCATCCACAAACGTATTCCAGAAATTAAAGAATGATAGCAATCGCCTTTTCACATTTTTACTTTACTCTTGACCAACAACTCCGAGTCCCTTATTAAACTCTCATTTATGACACTAAAATTAAGAAACTAAGGTAGTTACAATGGTAGGTAGGTTCAAACAATGGTAGGTAGGTTCAAACAGTTTGAACACTGCTATACAATTATAATTTTTATTTAGAACTGTATATTTGTAGACCCTAAGCCATTTTTATCTCATTCTACATATCATAGTACCCTCAAGAAGAAGAAAAAAAAATAGGAGCCATGCTGATCCTCAAATCCATATTATCCTTCTTAGGATTACACTGAGGACTACGTTCAAACAGGTCCTGGGCAGCTGTACTCCTACTCAACCCGGCTGTTCACCATTGATGGCATCAGCGTCCCTTACACATGGAACCACACTGTCTCCTATGATGAGGCACAGGGAAGAATGCCTTTCTTGGTAGAAACACTTCATGCATCCTCTGTGGAATCTGACTACAACCAGTAGAAGAGACACTGGGTTTTAAAATCCATGCTTCTATTTCCAAAGGTAATTTGGTTAAGGGAAAGTCCAGCTCTGCATGCTAGGTAGTCCTTTCTAAATGGGTAAAAGAATTGCACTGATGCCATTCAAAATAAGGATGTCAAGGTATAGACTGAACCTAACATGTTTTTTAAAGTCCTATGGTAAGTCCAATCCAATTAGCAGTCTAGAACATTTGGTTTGCTAAGATGCATCTTCATATATTAATAGCATATTGGAGTTGTTACTGTTCTAGCCTATATACACAGAGCAATTTAAAAAGATATCCTCTGTCAATGATTTTTCTTTGGGTAATAAAGTCCATTTGTTCTTGTTTTGAATCTTACAAGATTTTTTAAATTCCTGAAACAGGATGTGAAGGTGTATCTTAACCTAGTCCAAAAAACAAAAAATTTCTCTATTTTAAAAGAAAAACTGGGGAGTAATCACCAGAATTCCAGCTGGCATTTACTGTTCTTGGAAAGTATAGCTTTTGAACTGCCTTCTCTTGATCTTAGCAGTCCCCCTGGGCTGGTGGGTTTTGATGTATCTATATTCTGAGATATCCTTTTTCATTTTTGTTTTACTTAAATATTTATTTTTTAGGAGTCTAATTGCTTTACCTTGTTGCGTTGATTTCTGCTGTACAACAGTGTGAATCAGCCGCAAGTGTACATACGTCCCCTCCCTCTGGAGCCTCCCAGCCCCTCCTGCCCCTCTGGGTTGCAGAGAACACTGGGCTGAGCTCCTGTGCTCTGCAGCAGCTTCCCATTAGCTGCCTGTTCTACGTTTGGTGCTGCTAAGTCACTTCAGTCGTGTCCAACTCTGTGTGACCCCAGAGACGGCAGCCCCCTAGGCTCCCCCGTCCCTGGGACTCTCCAGGCAAGAACACTGGAGTGGGTTGCCATTTCCTTCTCCATGCATGAAAGTGAAAAGTGAAAGCAAAGTCGCTCAGTCATGTCCGACTCTGCGACGCCGTGGAGCCTCCCAGGCTCCTCCGTCCATGGGATTTTCCAGGCAGGAGCACTGGAGTGGGGTGCCGTCGCCTTCTTGTTTGATAATGGGTATGTTTCAGTGCTGCTCTCTCTGTTTGTCCCACCGTCACCTTCCCCCATCGTGTTCACAAGTCTATTTTCTACGTCTGCCTCTCTATCTCCGCCCCGCATATAGGTTCATAAGTACCGTTTTTCAGTGGTAAGAGGCACCATGACAATTAGCATTCCATATCCTATGGGGTTTTGATGCTTGGAGATACTTGCATGAGGTTATGTTATAGACACTAACTGGATGATTTTAATATTGAACTTTAGGCTCCCATGAGTATATTTAAAATGATTCAGAGTAGTCTGGTGAGTGTGTGTTTGCTTTGTGCTGGCTTTCCTAAAATTAATTATCATGTTTAGCACATACATGCACAACTGAGAACAAGGGTAAACAGTGAAAATGAATTTTTAGTGTAACTGTTTTCTTCTTCAGCTTCAGAACTGCTTCATCAAATTTGAGGTCATAGTAATGTAAGAATATATTCACATTTTTTGAACTAATCTCAGATTCATGAAGCCTCATAGCCCCACACCTTCTCCACCCACGTCTTTCACCACCACCTTATTTTACTATTGTTACACATGTTACTTTAACTTGGACAAGAGAAAAGAGCCACTGGAACAAAGAGATATTTCTTTTTCCTAGTAATACCTACTTTTCAAAGTTAATCTCCACTTCTACTTTTTCCAGTACTCCATACAATTTTTTTTTAAACTATAGCACAAGATTTTGGGTAAAATGAATTTATATTATCCGAGACTAGAGAAATCACAATGACTTTTGAAAAGTCATGTACTTTCTACCCAGTCGTGTTAAGTCCTCTGAACTTGAAACTGCTTGATGGTCTTTATGGTTTCTATCTATTGAGGGATTTGAGTCCCACAGTTGGAGAAGGAATGGCAACCCACTCCAGTGTTCTTGCCTGGAGAATCCCAGGGACTGGGGAGCCTCACGGGCTTCCGTCTATGGGGTCACACAGAGTCGGACACGACTGAAGTGACTTAGCAGCAGCAGTCCCACCGTAGAAGGAAACACTGAGACATTTAAAACCTCTTACTATTCTTGGATACTACGATTCAGTGAATCACAGCTCATGTAGTTGCCCATTGGTTGTTCCTGTTTGTTGTAAGACTTGTGCACCTGCAGTTTCTTTTTAAATGACCACCAGGGGGCAAGCCTGCATTCTGAGTCACTTGTCTAGCACGTTCTTTCTCTTTGTTGGGTCTAAACTAGAACTGTGGTTACAGTGCAGTTAGACTTGTACAGAGCTTGATGATAGTTCAGATTTTTAGACACAAAGATTTTGGTTTCCCTAGTCTAAGGTAGGACCTTGGAGTCTGTATATTTAACACAGCCTCTGAATGATTCTGTTGTATCTAATCTTTACTGTATGATCCAAACCTAGGTTGCCCACATCATAGTGACTGTAAGGAAACCTTCATACTGGTTGAAAACACAGATTTCTCAGGCTTCTTCCTTTGCCATTCTGACTGGGACAGAACCAAGGGATCTATATTTTTAATAACTTCTCCAATAGATGATAGTATCAGTAAAGTCTGACAGTTACTAGTCCATAAAGATCCTAACAATTTTTTGAATCATATTCCGATAATATACTAATATGATAGTATACTGGTAGAAGTGATTGCAAGGAAGAGCATCAAAATCTTGGCAGTAGTTTGTCTCAAGTGAAAGGATACAGAGAATTTTATACTTATCAGTGTTTTTACAATTATATATTACCATAACACACAAACATTATCTATTACCTTCCTACTATGTCAAAAAAGAAAATCATGATATAATTCAGTCATGTTCTTTAACTACAAGAGAAAGAATAAAAGGAAAATATGTATTTTATGTACTTTGAAAATTTTTGGACATTATAGATAGAAGTATTTATATGGCTAAACCAATATTTAGAGCCCAAGTATGATGTTTAAAAACAAACAAAAAAAGGAAACTGAGTAATTCTTGGTAACATTCCAACGAAAACAATGTACAATGACCCATCCATTTACATGACAGTTGCATTCCTTGAAAGTTTATTGTATATTTTAATCACACACAAAAATGTTTAATAATTTGGAAGATGAGTTCTAGCCATAGATAATTACAAACAGCTTTCTGGATTCCACAAAAATCTTTTGGGGAAAGGGACACATCTTCATCTTGCATCCTTATCCCACACACTGCAATATTTAAAACCTGCCCTGCGGTCCACCCCACTCATGAAATAGGCTTCCTATTAAATCTTGTCATCATCAGAACAGCCCAAGTCTCTCCCAGGAAGCTTCCCAGATACCGCCTTATGTAAGCTATCTCCCTGTTTAGAACCAAAAATCTAAAGCTTCTATCAGATAATAGCTTATATTTATGTGACACATTTTTCCACAACTGTGGCCCCAACACAATGCTGTACACAACATACTGGCTACATTAAGGCATATGTAAATAAGTGAATAAAAATGAAGCATGAATTACTACCACCTGAATTGTATTCCTTTTAAACCTTGATGGTGGGGTACAGCTGCTTTACAGTACTGTGTTTCTGCCGCAGAGTGAAGTGAATCAGCTGTGTGTGTACAGCTGCCCCTCCCACCCCTCTAGGTCATCACAGAGCTCGGAGCTGAACTCCTCGCCCTGTACCGCGGGCTCCCCCTACCTGTTTTACACGTGGCAGCACACGTGTGTCGATGCCAGCTCCCAGTTCATCCCACCTGCCTCTCCCCCTGGCGTGTCACACATCCATTCCCTACACCTGTGCCTCTATTCCTGCCCTGCAAATAGGTTCATCTAGACCATCTTCCTAGATTCCATACACATGTATTAATATCTTTTTTTTCTTACTTCACTCTGTGTGACAGACACTTCTCTCAAGAAGACATACAGATGACCAAGAGACACGTGAAAAGATGATCATAATTACTAATTATTAGAGAAATACAGATCAAAACTACAGTGAAGTATTACCATCTCACACAGGTCAGAATTGCCATCATCAGAAAATCTATCAGTAAAAAATGCTGGAGAGGATGTGGAGAAAAAAAACTCTCTTGCACTGTTTGTGGGAATGTAGATTGATACAGTCACTATGGAGAACAGTATGAAGGTTCCTTAAAACAATAAAAAGAACTAGCATATGACCCAGCATTCCACTGCTGAGCATTTGCCCTGAGAAAATCATAATTGAAAAAGACATCTGCACCCAGTAATAATCATAGCACTGTTTACAATAGTCAGGACATTGGAAGCAACCTAAATGTCCATTCACAGATGAGTAAAGACGATGTAGTGCATATACATAATGGAACATTACTCTGTCGTAAAAAGAAATGAGATTGGGTCATCTGAATTGTATTCTTGAGTTCAGTGGTTGAAAGTCATACGGACTTGCATCTAAATCCTTGTTCCAGATTATCTTTATAATTTTATTACCTTTGACTTTAGGTTACTTACATGACCTCAGTCTCAAATTCTTCATCTGAAAATTGGTTATGATGGGAGTGGGGAATTCTGAGATTTAAATGTAATATAGCACACGACGCTCACAGTACTGTATGACAGTCAACAATCACTTACCAAACGTTTCTATCCCAACCATCCTGCCCCTTCCCTGCAGGAAGGCTTGAATATTCTCAGGGTCATTTTTACACTTGGAGAGGAAATGGGTCATGAACCTCTGCTTTCTCTTCAAGATTTTAAGCAGTTTGATTGCCTAGAAATAGCAAGTATGGCTTTTGCTTTCTAGTCAAGGAACTATATTCACTGGAGTAGTATTTATTCCACCTTCCATAAATACGTATGAGAGTTTTGAACAATGTCATGGTCTCATCAGGGCTTAAATAATTTTGCAATCAGAGACTCTCCAAAGTAGAATGAATATGAAAAATAAATACCCAGACAGACTCTATGAAGAACACCTAAAGCAATAAAAGTAAACCATCTCATGTATTTGGAATTGAAGGAAAATCTAAGATAATTTCTAAGAGATTGAATATAAACTCAGTATATTATATGACTTAAATTCCCCTTAAGAGAAACCTATTATGTCAGTGATTGTCTTTTAAGGTGTGTGTGTGTTTATATTACTTTGGTAACTTGAAAATGAGTTTAAGTTTTTGCATCTCATTAATGTTTATATTTGTAAAATAACTTACATCCATCAAAACAGTTACTTCCTAAGAAAAGAGATTCCCTAAGCTACCTATTCTTGTTTATATGTTTTCTTCTAACACTAATCTGACATCTATTCCATTATGATATGCCTGTTTCTTCTTGCTTTGCCTACATGGAAAGAATACTTGGTTACACACAAAGGAACTTTGACCCAGATGCTTCACTGTGCAAATGGAAATTGACAAAAGGAGAGGTTTTCTTCATTAGAGTTTGTTTTTCACTGGCATAAATTATTTTAAGAGTTTTCAAAATACCATTCCAAGTTCTAGAACAGAGAAAGCAAATGGCTGGAAGGATAGGATTTTGCCTGTGGTTATGCCTGGCAGTCACACTGATTTGTATCCTTTTTTTGTTATCAAAGAATAATTAATTTTATTTTGATTCATGTAAACTACTTGGGCAGAAAATCTGCTTCCATCGGCTGCTTGCCCACAATCTGCACTATGATTCATTTAGTTCTCGGTTGGGAAACAGGAGCTTGTTTCCATTCGGTTTGTTTTCACCTATTGCACTTGGTGCGTCATGCGTTCCACTTTGGGCACATCTTCCCAGGGAGGATGGTTCTGGAAAGAAATAAGGTGCTAAAGTTCTAACAAGTCCGTTAATTTTGCTTTTGTCTCTATGGTAGGAGAACGCAGTAATCAGTGTCCCTCTGGGTTTGCCTTAGACTCGGTCGGACCCTTTTGTGCTGGTAAGTACAAAAATAAATGATGCGTTTTTGCTTTTCATAATCTGTTCATGCTGTCCTTGATGGACATTTACTGTCATTTTGCTAGATATTTATTAATCACAATAGTCCTCTGTTTCATTGTACAGGTGAGGAAATTGAGATGTGAAGAAGTTGAGTGCCCACGTTCACTCAGCTATCAGATGGCAGAGCTAGATTTGAATTTAAGATAGATACAAAGCCCATGCTGTTTCAGTTAGTTCCACAATCAAGGGTGTCAGGGATCATGATCAAGTACAGGGGTAGACTGAACATAGGAACCAAACACTGGACTATGTTTGGCTACCTGATTGCACGAATGTGAAACAGCAGTAATTCAGCTCTAAGTCACCTAACCCTAGAATTGCCCAGCTGTAGCACAGGGCTGGATTGTGGGTGGAGGACTGATGGCTAAACCTGCCTGGTGCCATCCATGTGCCAGTGCAGAGAGTCACAGATAAGTAAACAGCTAAATAAATGGCTAGAGGAGCTCAAACTTGCATACACAGCGCTTTTCTTCTTGCTGGTATGCAAGGAAACGTCATACAATGATAAAAAGGTCGTCTTTAGATACTGCCCAGGTTCAAATCCCAGCACTGCTGATAATGACTTAGGTGACCTTCAGCAATTCAGTTAACCTCTTTGTTCCTCAGTTTTAGCATGCAAGTGAGAATAGGAATAAAAATACTTATCTCCTAGGAATGTTGAGATGAGTTAACATAGGTATAATAAAAAGCCTTTCAATCACAGTAAATGGTTATTATGTCTTAGCTTTCATCATTGTTGTTTTAAAATTGATGCAGCCACTGTCAGAGATAATGTGAGGACCCAAAAGTAATTTCCTTTTGCGTCTCTATTCTGTGGCATATGGAGCATTTTCTGTCACACTGGATCCAGGCATTGGCCTCTGCAGGCAGCTCTTTTCACCCACTCTAATAACTCCTTGAAAGCAGGGCTTCTCCATACTAATTGGGTCTTGCTTCTTCTTCCAGATGAAGATGAATGTGCCGCAGGGAGTCCCTGCTCTCATTTCTGTCACAATGCCATGGGAACCTATTACTGCTCCTGCCCCGAAGGCCTCACCATAGCCGCCGATGGAAGAGCTTGTCAAGGTAAGTCACACGGCTAAATCTAATCAACACATTCAAGCAAGGGGCATGGCAATCTCTGACCTAGGGAAAGCGTGGAAGACCAAGGCTCTTCTTTACGACTCTTTCTGCCTCTGCCTTCATTAAGTTGAAAAAGTAAGGCAGAGAGAAGACTACTCACACACTGCCTTCATAGGGGCACTCTCTGGGCAGGGATGCCTCTAATGATTCACTCAGTCCCCACAACACAATGATGAGAGGCAGGCAGGCCTATTACCATATGCATTTTACAGGGATAGCACCAAGGGAAAATAAGGTTATAAAGAACTTAAATGAACTGCACAATCCCGGTAGAACTTTAGGAACATTAAAAAAAAAAAATCACATTTCTATCAGATTCTAGGTATGCTTCTAAGTTAGAAATTGTATAGGAGCCTAATTTGTAAATAAAAAATGAAGAAAGGATTTCTCCCTCTATGCCCAAGGAGGCCTCCGTCTAAATACAAGAGAGAGAGGGAGTAAGGACATAAGACGGCATAGGAATAACTTCTATGGGAATGTCCAGTATGGACTGGGCACTTTGTATACATTATGTCCTTTAATTTTTAAAGCAGTACTGAAAGACAGATATTATCTTCATTTTACAAATGATAACTCAGATGTTAGAAAGAAGTACCTTTTTCAGTTACCTAATTTATAAGTGGTCTGATGGATGGCTTGGTCTTTGAAGATACACACTGTCCTGCTATGAGCTTGTCAGCTCTTCAACTCATTTGAAGGGACCTACCCTCAAATTCAACAATCTTGCTCTTGTGTATTTCAAGTGTCACTCATTGCTTTCCTTATTCTTATTTCACAGCAGGTTCTTAAGCTGGTTTTTTTTCCCCCCACTCCCCTTAGTTAAATGAGTCACTTTGTTGCAGATATTGATGAGTGTGCTTTGGGTGGATACACCTGCCATGCTGGTCAGGACTGTGATAATACCATCGGATCCTATCGCTGTGTGGTCCGCTGTGGAACTGGCTTTCGAAGAACCAGTGATGGGCTGAGTTGTCAAGGTACACAAATGGAAGCCCTTGCTTTATCTTCATGATACTAAGAGTTAAAAACCCTGCCTATTGGACCATTTAGGATAAACTCCATTTAATAGACTGAGCTTCGTAGTAAAATATTTAAATATAATATTCTATGGCTACTTTAAGTATTTATAACACAGTGATGTTGAATAAAACTTGCCTCTAATACTTGAGAGAGGAGATCATACAGCATGATCTTAATAGAATCTGTTTCATACTTGAGATTCAACAGATGGACAAGAAAGCCTTCTTAGAGCTCCCCTCACCTGAGTAAAAGCAGAAACTTCTGAGAAATTACCATGGCTATCAGTTACCTCTTCAGGGTAGAGTCTAGTCCCAGGAGAGAGACATAGCGTAGCCCTACCATAACTCTCTCCTGCAGGCTATTTTATGATCCTGAAGAAGGTGCAAAATCACTCATCCTTGTACAGACAAACATTATCTTATAGTCTCTTTTATCTCATTGTTTTCTGAAGAACTCTGTCTGTCCTTCTCATAAAAGCCAATTAGCCCCCTTTCATTTCTGCTGGTAAGTCTGGTTGGTAAGCCTTTAACTTTCACCATGAAACATGTTACTTTTTTGGTTGGCACCTATGTGCATAGAAATAAACCTTTTCTCTTATTAAAAAAAAAACCCTCCATTTCATAAGGCTACTATTTATTGCAGGACTTTTGATATAGAACTTATTTTCTAGAGGAATTTTAGATTCACAGCAAACTTAAGTAGAACAGAAAGAGATTTTCCAAATTCTCCCTGCCCCAACTCCTTCACTCCTTCCCCACTATCAAATTCCTTCTAGAGTGGTACATTTTTTAACCAAGGATAAACCTACATTGACACATCATTACAACCAGAAGCCCATTGTTTACATTAGAATTTACTCTTGATGTTCTATATTCCAGTGTCATGAATCTTCCATTATAGTATCATGCAGGATTGCTGCCCTACCCAAAAAATCTATGCTTCACCTCGTCATCCTTCCCTCCCCCAACCTCTGGGAACACTGATGTTTTATTGTCTCTCTAGCTTTACCTTTCCCATAATGTCATATAGTTGGAATTATGCAGCATTTAGCCTTTTCAGATCAGCTTCTTTCACTTAGTAATATACATGTATGTTTCCTCCATGTCTTTTCATTGGTTGATAGCACCTTTCTTTTTAGTGCTGAAAAATAATCCATTGGATGACTCCACCACAATTTATCCATTCACCTAGCAAAAGGCATCTTGGCACTTCCAGGTTTTAGCAATTATGAATAAAGCTGTTGTCAGGATTTTCCAAAGACACAGTACATACAAAGCTAAATTCTTATTAATAGTAAAAAGAATGAATGAATTATGGCATATCTATACCATAAACCACTGTGTTGTCATTATAAAGAACGGAATGAAGCTCTACTGTTTGGCTTAGAGGAATTTCCATGAGACATCCTTTAGTGAGAACACTAAGATGTAGGAAAGCATATGTAACTTGTGTAGAGAAGATTATGTGACTGGAAAACAAAAGTAACAAAGGAAAAAAAGCAAGTGTATTTGTATATTTAGGGAAAGCTACGGGTGTACATAAAAGAAATATGTTAGTACCATTTCTGTATTGACTATAGATGTTATTTATATTAGATTATTAATGTAGGTTGGCTTTGGTGAACAAGAAGGGTAAAAAGGATAAGAGCCCAAGCAAAAGAAGAAAAACTGCACAAAGCAAATCTTGTAAAGGTATATGATCACAGGGCAGGGAGCAGACACAGTGGGGGAGTAGAGGACTTGAACTCACCTCCTGTCATGAAATCACCAAACTTACAACTACCTGCCGAATGAAAGAGACTGACACCTACCAAAAAAGATATTCTGTACATCCATAGATGAAGAAGCCACAGTGAGATGATAGAAGGGGCACATCTGTGATGTAATCAAATTTCACTCCTACCTGGTGGACAGCCCACAAAGTGAAAAATATTTGCGTCACAGAGGTTCCCCCATGGAGCGAGAGCTCCGAGCTCCACACGGCAGGCTCCCTGGCCTGTGAGTCTGACACTGGGTGGAGAAGCCCCCAGAGCATTTGACTTTGAAGGCTCACTATGTGGGCAAGGACACCAGAGGCAGAGGCTCCAGGGAATATTCACTGACATGAGCTTCCTCAGAGGCCTCAATAGCAAGACCTGGGCCCACCCAGCAGACTGCAGACTCCTCTGCTTGGACACCTCAGGCCAAACGGTAACCAACAGGGTGAAAACACACTGAGACTGCCTGAAGCCTGAGCTCACAGCCGTGGCCCTGACATGGCCCTGCCTACCAGAGAGACAAGACCCAGCTGCACCAGTGGGCAGGCACCAATCCCTCCCACTAGGAAGCCTGTACAAGCCTCTGGACCATCATCATGCACCAGCAGCAGATTCTAGAAGCAAGCTTAATTACACACCTGCAGCCTGAGAAAAGGAGGCCACAAACACAGAACGTTAGACAAAATGAGGCAGCAGAGAAGTATGTTCCAATTGAAGGAATAAGATAAAAGCCCAGAAGAACAATGAGTGGAGTAAGGCAATCAGACTGAAAAAGAATTCAGATATGACAATAACAATGATCCAAGATCTCAGAAAGACAATGGAGGCACAGGCTGAAAAGATACCTGAAATGTGTCACAAAGACCTGGAAAACTAAAAGAAAAAACAAAACAAGAGTTGAGCAATACAGTAAGTGAAATGAAAATATACTAGAAGAATAAAAAAATACACTTGACAGAATCAGTACCAGAATAAATGAGGCAGAAGAGCAGATTAAGTGAACTGGAAGAGAGAGTGGTATTGGTGGAAATCACTGCTATAGAACAGAATAAGGAAAAAAGAATGAAAAGAAATGAGAACCGTTTAAGAGACCTCTCAAACATTAAAGCACCAAAGTTCACATTAAAGGGGTCCCAGAAGGAGAAGAGAAAGGTCCTGAGAAAATATTTGAAGAAAAAGCCAAAAGCTTCCCTAACATGGGAAAGGAGACATTCAAGTCCTAGAAGCACAGAGTCCCATACAGGATAAACCCAAGGAGGAAGACGCCAAGACACATATTTATCAAACTGACAAAAATTAAAGACCAAAGAGAAAATATTAAAAGCAACAAAGGAAAAGCAGCAAGTAACATACAAGAGAATCCCCATATGGTTATCATCTGACTTTTCAGCAGAAAATCTGCATCTGGAAAGGACTGGCATGATATATTTAAAGCGATGAAAGGGAAAAACCTATAAACAAGAATACTCTACCCAGCAAGGCTCTCATTCAGATTCAACAGAGAAATCAAAGGTTTTATAGACAAGCAAAAGCTAAGAGAATTTAGCACCACAAAACCAGCTTTACATCAAATGCTGAAGAAACTTCTCTAGGTGGAAAAGAAAAGGCCACAACTAAAAAAAAAAAAAAAAAAAAAAAGAAAATAACAAA
>SJYC01087651.1:0-36299 GCA_006408675.1 Madoqua kirkii
ACCACAAAACCAGCTTTTCATCAAATGCAAAAGAAACTCCTCTAGGTGAAAAAAAAAAGGCCCAAAAAAAAAAAAAAAAAAAAAAAAAGAAAGAAAATTACAAATGGGAAAGTTCATCAGTAAAGTCAAACAAACTGTAAAGATAGAAAATCATTTACAAACAAAAAGGTATCAGACCAGCAATCATGAGGAGAGTACAAATGCAGGATATTGGAAATGCATTTGAAATTAAGAGGCCAGCGATTTAATACAATCTTGTCATAGACTGCTATATAAAAACCTCATGGTATTAATAGCTGCAAACCAGAAATCTATGATAGATACATACACAAAAAAGAAAGATCAATCCAAACACAACACCAAAGATAGTTATAAAATCACAATAGAAAAGAACAAAAGAGGAAGGTACCTACAAAAGCAAATCCTAAAGAATTAACAAAATGGCAATAAGAACATAAATACTAATAAATACTTTCATCTATATTGTGTAAGAAACCCACTTCATATCTAGAGACTATACAGACAAAGTGAGGGAATGGAAATAAGTATTCCATGCAAATGGAAATTAAAAGAAAGCTGGAGTAGTAACAGTCATATCAGACAACACAGACTTTAAAGACTGTTACAAAAGACAAAGAAGAATACTACATGATCAAGGGATCGATCCAAAAAGATAATAGTTGCAAATATACATGTACCCAACATTGGAGCACCTCAATATATAAGACAAATGCTAACAGTCATAAAAGTACAAGTCAACAGTAATACAAGAAGAGTGGGAGACTTCAATGCCCCATGACCTCAATGAATGGATCAGCGAAAAAAGTCAATAAGGAAACACAGGCCTTAAAGGACACATTAGACCTGATGGACTTAATTCATATTTATAGAGCATGTCATCCAAAGGTAGCAGAATATACATTCTTCTCAAGTGCACATGGAACATTTTCCATAATCAATCACATACTGAGCCACAAAGAAAACCCTGGTATATTAAATTGAAACTTCTTTTGCAACCACAGCACTATGAAATTAGACCTCACCTATTAAAAAAAAAAAAAAAAACTGCCCAAAACACAAACACATGGAGACTAAAACAAACAAAAAAAAAGGATCACTGAAGAAATCAAAGAGGAAATCAAAAAAGACTCAGGCAAATGAAAACACAATGATCCAAAAATGCTGGGATGCAGCAAAAGCAGTTTAAGAGGGAAGTTTATAGCAATAAAACCTTACCTCAGGAAACAAGAAAAATTTCAAATAAACAACCTATCTTACCCCTAGAGCAACTAGAGAAAGAAGAACAAACAAAACCCAAAGTTAGTAGAAGGGAATAAATCATAAAGATCAGAGCAAAAATAAATGAAATACAAAAAAATAGAAAAGATGAGTTAAAATAAAAGATGGTTCTTTGAAAAACTAAAATCGATAAAGCTTTAGTCAGAGTCATCAAAAAGGGAGAGGACTCATCAGTAAAATTAGAAATAAAAAGGAGAGATTACAAAGGACACCACAGAAATACAGAGGATTGTAAGAGACTACTACAAACAACTATATGCCAATAAAATGGACAACCTAGAAGAAATGAACAAATTCTTAGGAAGGTACAGTCTCCCAAAACTGAATCAGGAATAAATAGAACAGACCATAGCTCAGTTGGTAAAGAATATGCAGGCAATACAAGAGACGATTCAATTCCTGGGTCAGGAAAATCCACTGGAGAAGGGATGGACTACCCACTCCAATATTCTTGAGCTTCCCTTGTGGCTCAGCTGGTAGAGAATCTGCCTGCAATGCAGGAGACCTTGGTTCAGTCCCTGGTTGGGAAGACCCCTTGGAGAAGGGAAAGGTTACCCACTCCAGAATTCTGGCCTGGAGAATTCCATGGACTCTATAGTCCATGGAGTAACAAAGAGTCGGACATGACTGAGTGACTTTCATGAACAGACCAATCACAAGTACTGAAATTGAAACTCATTCACTGGGGACACCATCACTTTGATTAAAAAAAAAACAAAAAAAAAACCAAGACAAAGACACCACAAAAAAAGGAAAACTTACAGGTGAATATCACTGATTAAGACAGATGCAAAAACCCACAACAAAATATTAGCAAACCAAATCCAACAATACAATAAATGAATCATATACCATGATCAAATGGGATTTATCCCAGGGATGCAAGAATTTTTTAATATCTGCAAATCAATTAGGATGATATACCACAGTAGCAGACTGAAGAATAAAGCCATATAAACACCTCAATATATGCAGAAAAAGCTTTTGACAAAAATCAACATCCCTTTATGAAAAAACTCTCCAGAAAGTGGGGATAAAGAGAACTTACCTCAGCAAAATAAAAGCCATATGACATACCCACAACAAATATCACGCTCAATGGAAAAAAGCTGAAAGCTTTTCTTCTAAGATCAGGAACAAGATAAGGATGTCCACTCTCACTACTTTTATTCAATATAATGTTGCAAGCCGTAGTCATGGAAGGCAGAGAAGAAAGAAATAAAAGGACTCCAAATTGGAAAAGAAGATGTAAAACTGTCACTCTTTGCAGGTTACATTATACTATACATCAGTTCAGTTCAGTCGCTCAGTCGTGTCCGACTCTTTGCGACCCCATGAATCGCAGCACGCCAGGCACCCCTGTCCATCACCAACTCCCAGAGTTCACCCAGACTGACGTCCATCGAGTCAGTGATGCCATCCAGCCATCTCATCCTCTGTTGTCCCCTTCTCCTCCTGCCCCTAATCCCTCCCAGCATCAGAGAAGAGTCAACTCTTTGCATGAGGTGGCCAAAGTACTGGAATTTCAGCTTTAGCATCATTCCTTCCAAAGAACACCCAGGGCTGATCTTCAGAATGGACTGGTTGGATCTCCCTGCAGTCCAAGGCACTCTCAAGAGTCTTCTCCAACACCACAGTTGAAAAGCATCGATTCTTTGGCACTCAGCTTTCTTCACAGTCCAACTCTCACATCCATACGTGACCACAGGAAAAACCATAGCCTTGACTAGACAGACCTTAGTCGGCAAAGTAAAGAAAATACTAAAGGTGCTACCAGAAAGCTACTAGAACTCAAAACTTTATTGGGGAAATTTTCAGGATACAAAACTAATACCCAGAAGTCTGTTGCATTTCTATATACTAAGCAAAAGATTAGAAAAAGTTACAAGTTACTTAAGAATAAATGAAGGAAACAATACCATTTACCATCACAGCAAAGATTAAAATACCTCAGAATAAACCTACCTAAGGAGGTATATGCAGAGGTCAGGAAGCAACAGTTAGAACTGGACATGGAACAACAGACTGGTTCCAAATAGGAAAAGGAGTATGTCAAGGCTGTATATTGTCACCCTGCTTATTTAACTTATATGCAGAGTACATCATGAGAAATGCTGGACTGGAAGAAACACAAGACGGAATCAAGATTGCCAGGAGAAATATCAATAACCTCAGATATGCAGATGACACCACCCTTATGGCAGAAAGTGAAGAGGAATTAAAAAGCCTCTTGATGAAAGTGAAAGAGGAGAGTAAAAAAGTTGGCTTAAAGCTCAACATTCAGAAAACGAAGATCATGGCATCTGGTCCCATCACTTCATGGCAAATAGATGGGGAAACAGTGTCAAACTTTATTTTGGGGGCTCCAAAATCACTGCAGATGGTGACTGAAGCCATGAAACTAAAAGACGCTTACTCCTTGGAAGAAAAGTTATGATCAACCTAGATAGCATATTCAAAAGCAGAGACATTATTTTGTCAACAAAGGTCTGTCTAATCAAGGCTATGGTTTTTCCAGTGGTCATGTATGGATATGAGAGTTGGACTGTTAAGAAAGCTTAGCACTGAAGAATTGATGCTTTTAAACTGTGGTGTTGGAGAAGACTCTTTAAAGCCCCTTAGACTGCAAGGAGATCTAACCAGTCCATCCTAAAGGAGATCAGCCATGGGTGTTCATTGGAAGGAATGATGCTAAAACTCAAACTGCAGTACTTTGGCCACCTCATGCAAAGAGTTGACTCATTGGAAAAGACTCTCATGCTGGGAGGGATTGGGGGCAGGAGGAGAAGGGGACAACAGAGGATGAGATGGCTGGATGGCATCACCAACTCGATGGACATGAGTTTGAGTGAACTCCGGGAGTTGGTGATGGATAGGGAGGCCTGGCATGCTGCAATTCATGGGGTCCCAACAAGTTGGACACGACTGAGTGACTGAACTGAACTGAAGGAGGTAAAAGACTTATATTCTGAAAACTACAAGATGCTGTGAAAGAAATCAAAGATGATTCAAGTATATGGAAAGATATACCATGTTCCTGGATTGAAAAAGTCAACATTGTCAAAATGACTACATTACCCAAGGCAATCTACAGCTTCAATGCAGTCACTATCAAAATACCAGTGACATTTTTCACAGAACTAGAAAAAAGATTTTAAATGTGTATGGAAACATAAAAGACCCAAAATAGCCAAAGCAATTATAAGAAAAATGGAGCTGGGAGAATCAGGCTCCCTAACTTCAGATTATACTACAAAACTACAGTAATCAAAACAGTATGGTACTAGCCAAAAACAGACATGTAGATCAACAGAACAAGATTGAAAGCCCAGAAATAAACCCCACACACCTACAGCCAATTAATAACAAAGGAGTCTAGAATATATAATAGAGAAAAGACAGTCTCTTCAATAATCAGTTCTGGAAAAACTGGACAGCTTCACATTAAAGAATAAAGTTAGAGCATTCTCTAACACCAAATACAAAGATAAACTCAATGGATTAAAGGCTAAATGTGAGACTGGACACTATAAAACTTAGAGGAAAATGTAAGCAGAATACTCTTTGACATAAATCACAGCAATATATTTTTGGATCCACCTCCTAAAATAATTGAAATAAAAACAAACAAATGGGACCTAATTAAAGTTGAACCATAAACAAAACAAAGCAAAGGAACCATAAACAAAACAAAAGATAACAAACAAAACAAAGATAAACAAAACAAAAAGATAACCCATAGAATGGGAGAAAATATTTTCCAAATGATGCAACTGACAAGGGATTGATATGCAAACCTCTCATGTAGCTCAATATGAAAAAGCAAACAACCCAGTCAAAAAATGAGCAGAAGATCTAAATAGACATTTCTTCAGAGACATACAGATGGCCAATAAAGCACATGCAAAGATGGATGCCAACATCACTATTACAGATACGCAAATCAAAACTACAATGAGGTATCACCTCATACCAGTCAGGATGGCCACCATTAAAAAGCCTACAAATAATAAATGCTGGAGAGGGTACGGAGAAAAGGGAATACTCCAATGATTAGTAGGAATATAAATTGGTATAGCCACTATGGAGAACAGTATGTAGGTTCCTTAAAAAACTAAAAATTGAACTACCATATGATCCACCAATTCCACTTCTGGACATATATCTGGAGAAAATAATTTGAAAAAACACATGCATCCTAGTGTTCACTGCAGCATTATTACATTAGTTAAGACATGGTAGCAACCTAAATGTCCCTCTATACATGAATGGATAAAGATATGGTACATATATGTGATGGAATATTACACACTCATAAAAAGAATGAAATAATGTCATTTGCAGCAACATAGATTATCACACAAAGTAAATAAACTAGAGAAAGACAAATATTATTTGATATCACTTATACATTTGATCTAAAAAGATGATACAAGTGAGCCCATTTACACCAGACCCACAGACACAGAAAACAAATTTATAGTTACCAAAAGGGAGAGGTGGGAGAGGTGGGAGATAAATGAGGAATTTGGGATAAATATACACACAGTACTATATAGGCTTCCCACATGGTAAAGAGTCCTCCTGCCAATACAGGAGACATAAGAGATGCACGTTTGATCCCTGGGTCAGGAAGATCCCCTGGAGTAGGAAATGGCAATCCTTTCCAGTACTCATGCCTGGAGAATACTAGGGACAGGGGAGCCTGGCATGCTAAGGTCCACAGGGTCACAAAGAGTTGGACATGACTGAAGTGACTTAGCACACAAACACATATATAATAGAGATAATCACCAAAGACCTACTGTATAATACAGGAAGCACTCTTCAATATTCTGCAATAAGCTATATGGGAAAATAGGGATATATGTATGTAAGTAACTGAACCACTTTACTATACACCTGAAACTAACCAACATTGTAAATCAACTGTAGCCTATACAAGATAAAAATTTAACAAAATGTTAACACATTTGTACATTTATATGACGTTACAGATTTTGAAAAATTGAATTAGAAGATTTGAAATAGAAAATAAGAACAAAATAAGACTGGAAATCTCAAATTTAGGAATATAAGATGAGAACACGAAGACCCTAAAATATGTTCTTCTAAGCGTTTGGAATAAGACAGTAGAGAAGTGGCAGGAGCTTGAGGCGAGTATAGACCTGAGAGAGGGACTCTGTTGAAAAAGGAAAGATTTGATTATGGCTACAGGGTTAGCCATGAAATTAAGACGCTTAATCCTTTGAAGGAAAGTTATAACCAACCTAGATAGCATATTGAAAAGCAGAGACATTACTCTGCCAACAAAGGTCCGTCTAGTCAAGGCTGTGGTTTTTCCAGTGGTCACGTATGGATGTGAGAGTTGGGCTGTGAAGAAAGCTGAGTGCCGAAGAATCGATGCTTTTGAACTGTGGTGTTGGAGAAGACTCTTGAGAGTCCCCTGGACTGCAAGGAGATCCAACCAGTCCATTCTAAAGGAGATCAGCCTTGGGATTTCTTTGGAAGCAATGATGCTAAAGCTGAAATTCCAGTACTTTGGCCACCTCATGTGAAGAGTTGACACTGGAAAAGACTCTGATGCTGGGAGGGATTGGGGGCCAGGAGGAGAAGGGCATGACAGAGGATGAGATGGCTGGATGGCATCACCAACTCGATGGACATGAGTTTGAGTGAACTCCGGGAGTTGGTGATGGACAGGGAGGCCTGGCGTGCTGCAGTTCATGGGGTCGCAACAAGTTAGATACGACTGAGCAACTGAACTGAACTGAACTGAACAGGGTTATAGGAAAGCTGGCAGTAAGGACGAAGAGCTTTAAGAACATATGAGAGGAGGAAATGCTTGGTGGACCACAGTTCTTAGTGAAGAAGGAGAAGACAGACCACAGAGATCAAGAGCTCAAGTAGAGGAACTTTTCTTAAGTGGAAGTAGCCTCCCTTTTTCTGGGAACAGAAGGAATGAAAAAAGAGAAGGTACAAAATACAAGCACGTACATGTCAGCTGGGGGAATTCACACGTGCACTTTTTTCCATTACACTGTGACCTAGATGATGTTCACAAAGATTAACTTGGCAATGACTACAGATGAGGATAAAAGCTAAAGTTGCTGCAGTCATCTGAGCACAAGGTAATAAAGACCTGCATCAGGCTAATAACAGCAAAAATCCAGAAGAAAGTTTAAATTTCAAAAGATGTTGCAGAAGATCCTAACTTTATTATTATTTCAGTACTTCATTCTGTCAGCTACGTTCCAGTACTGAAAGTTCCTAAAAACAGGAGTGGGAGCCATATAGTAAACAAAATAGTTAAACTGCAGAAGTATTGCATCAACATAGCTCTGAAGCAATAGCAAATGTCCATCTTGGGATAGTGCTGAAGAAAGAAACCCTCACTAGCAGTTAATTCTATCAGTTATCTAGCAGATCCCTTGAGAGCAATTAAATTGGATTCTTTTTAGGGAAGATCTTAAACATAATATTGATCAAAGATCACTAAAATATTAAACATTTGGGATAAACTAACCTGTTTTCTAACAGCATGTAATGAAAGTTCTGTTTTGTGTAACAGATATTAATGAATGTCAAGAATCCAGCCCCTGTCACCACCGCTGTTTCAATGCCATAGGAAGTTTTCACTGTGGATGTGAACCTGGGTATCAGCTCAAAGGCAGAAAATGTGTAGGTAAGGAAAGGGCTATGAATTCAAAGCAGTGACATCTTTGTAATGTCTTAATGCTGTCTGATCTGATCTATGTGTTGTGTCTGATATAGCATACTTACCATGCATCGTTTATGTGATCCATGCAAAAACAAAAGGAAACAAATGCTATACTTTAAAGGTTTCATTTTCCAATTTTACAACCATTTTTAACATGTTTCTATTATATTACCATTTTTTCACAAAATCATAATATGTGTGTGTATATAGTTATATATGGGTTTCCCTGGTGGCTCAGACAATAAAGAATCTGCCTGCAGTGCAGGAAACCCAAGTTCGATCCCTAGGTCTGGAAGATCCCCTGACAAAGGGAATAGGTACCCACGCCAGGATTCTGCCTGGAGAATTCCATGGACAGAGGAGCCTGGCGGGCTATATATAGTTCATGGAGTCATCAAGAGCTGGACACAACTCAGCAATTAACTATACATATAATTTTTATTTTTCTAGGAGGGGGAAATGTTTTGGCATGGCTTCCATCCATGTGATGTAATATTTTTTTATTTTTATCATGATGTTCTAAAATAAAGTATGTTACATACCTTGATGGATTTAAACACTTCAACTTTATACCATGATTATATAATCACCTATATTATTTATCCTTAAAATCCAAAGGCACATTTTTATGAAAAAGTGGAAGAAATCACTTTCTCAATCTGCATTATCTTTGTTCTTTTATCAAGATATAAATGAGTGTAGACAGAATGTATGCAGACCAGATCAGCATTGCAAGAACACTCGCGGTGGCTATAAATGCATTGATCTCTGTCCAAACGGAATGACCAAGGCAGAAAACGGAACCTGCATTGGTGAGTGTCTGGCTATTTCAGTGAGTGAGATCCATTTACTATCAACAAGCCAAATAAGGCATCATTGCTTAAAACTAATGATTAGAATAAATTTCCTCCAACAAAGAAATATCTTTTTCTATAGGTTCTTTACTACCAACTTCTGATATGGGTGAGCTCTTGAAGTCCCAACATCATGACTATACCAGGAAATGAAAGCTCACCCAAGAAACTTAGACCATTTTGAGCTCCCATGGATTACACAATTGGTTTAGTTTAATATCCACATACATTAATATTATCTCACATAATTTCTAATATGAAATTTAGCATATATGTTAAGAATTTCATTGGAGGGGTTAAGAAAAAGTTATGTTTGTAGAGACTTATTGAAAGTTCAAAATATAATTATCTTAAAACTAAATATTCATTAAATGTTAAATCAATGACCAGACAATGAAGTAAATTATATTTCCCTAAGTTTGCTCTTTGTGTGCCTGTTCTGTGCTATTCTGCCATAGTTGGCAGAACCGTGAGCTTGACGATTTACAGAGCTGAAGCAGATAGCACCCCTGCTCTCATGCGCTTAAAATCACCTGGGACACTCAGCCAACTCCACTTGCCTCACCAAAAGATTAGGAAAAAAAACAAAACAGCGACATAAGATGAAATGCCAAAAAAAGTACAAGCAGGACTTCCCTGATGGTCTAGTGGATAAGAATCCATATTCCAAAGCAGGAGACCCAGGATCAATCCCTGCTCCAGGAGGATTCCATGCCTCAGGGCAGCTCAGTCCCTGTACCACAGCTACTGAGTCCCCACGCTGCAAATACTGACGGTAACGCGCCCTAACGCCTGTGCTCCGCAACGAAAGAGGCCGTTGCAATGAGAAGCCCGCACCAGAACGAGAGAGTAGCTTCCGCTTGCGCAGTTAGAGAAAGCCCGTGCACAGCAATGAAGACCCGGAACAGGAAATCATTAAAGAAAGGTCATTAAAAAAAAAAGAGGCACAGATAAAAATGTGTAAGAGTACTCTAAAGAGTGCTCACATCTAACAGGAGTGACTCACAGCCATGTCATGGAAGTGATCACATTTAAATTATCCTCGAATGGGATGTCAATATGTGGAGGTGGTGGTAAAAGGAAAGAAAAATAGCCCTGGATGAGGGGGAAAGAGCTGGAGTTAAGGAGGACGAATAATAACATGTTCTCCCTAACAGCCATCTGACCTTGAACAAGTCTTGAAATGACGCAGAAATTTGAGTTTCTATTGAGAACACAGAAGTTTCTCATTTTAAAAATGGGGGGAAAATAATTTCGAAATGAAACATGTTAATAAAGTTAAAATATGCCTTAGATTTGTTTCAAAATAATGTGAGAGAGAGGGGAGATTGTAGATACAAATGAAGGAGTAGTGACCACTTGTTGGTCTTTGTTGAGATACAAGGAGATTTAGTATAATTTTTTTTTTTAATGGGAGAGTGGACTATCAGATTGCAAAGACTGTTTTCAGCAATATGGATATAGGTAAATGTTTTTCTAAATTACTATGAATAGTAGCCAATTCATAGCATCATATACAGTTATGTGTAAATGTATTTTTAAGCATATTGACTCTAGTTATGTAAAGATTAATTAGAAATAAACTGAAAGATCAGAAGACTTAAGAAGCTATAGCAAAAATATAGCTACATGAAAATGGAAAATGGGGATACATGGCTTTGTTCGAAGGAAGCAGAATTACTCAGTCTTGGAAGTTTAGGGAATAACTTAAAGATAACTCTGATGTTTACAGTTTGGGGAAAACAGAATGCTGTTGTCATAAATGAGAGTAATGATCAGAGTAAGGATACTGTGAACATGTTGAGTTTGAAGTTCTAGTAAAATGTGGTGATGGAGATGACCAGCTAGCAGCTAGAAATCTGAGTCTGTAGGTAAGAAGCAGTGTGGTACTACTGCTCTAGAGCTACACCAGGAAGCTCATTAGAGTCACTGGTATAAGTACGATGGCAAAAGGAGGAGAGCTATAGAGAAGGGAAGAGAAAGCTGAGAACAAAGCTCTATCCATAGTAGGGAGCAGAAAGAGGAAAAGAAGCCAATTAACACGTGACCTGGAGGAGGGCATGTCCACCACTCCAGTACTCTTACCTGGAGTATCCCCATGGACAGAGGAGCCTGCCTGCCTACAGACCATGGGGTCACAAAGAGTCGGACACAACTGAGCAACTAAGCTTTCTAATCAGTGATAGCTGGGACTTGAACCCAGCTTTTCTGACTGCAGGGTTCAATCGCATGGTAAGAAATGCAACATTCTAAACAATTAAAATGTTCATTTAAATATAGTGACCTCAGGTTTTGAAAGAGGAAATGTTATTGCTTTTTATTGCCTCCATGTTCATAGATGTTGATGAGTGTAAAGATGGGACCCATCAGTGCAGATATAACCAGATATGTGAGAATACAAGAGGCAGCTATCATTGTGTGTGTCCAAGAGGGTACCGGTCTCAAGGACTTGGAAGACCCTGTTTAGGTAAGTTAACAGAAACTCTTATTGAGTTAATAAAACTATTACTATAACTATTACCCCTACTGTATTAGGGCCACTGTATTCTCAAATGCTTTCTTGCTACATTTAGAAGAGTAAGTTGGTTAAGTAATCCATTACACAGTTTGAATTACTTCTTAGAGACTTCATATTGAGTTCAACTGACACTGACTTTCAAGTGGTAATAATAACTACCTACAGAATGCTTACTATACACTACACATATCAAAGTGAGGTGTGTATAATTACCATGACACTCAGTTATGAAGATTATCTCATTGACTATCTCACTATGCACATGATATGCTTGTATAGATACATTTATTTGAATGTGAAGTATATTTGTATGTACTAGAAAGGATTAGTTATGAGAGATTAAAATGTGAACACGTTTTAAGCAAATTGGTAATTAGCACTTTATCTACGATATATTTAGCACATACTATATACCATTCCCAGTGCTGAGAATCTCATTTAATTCTTCCAATTGCCTGTTTGTTTCCATCTTAGTTATAATTGAGTGTAAAGTAAGGCAGGTAGATAGAAAATATCTTTAAGAAGGTAATCATATGCTTTTTTAAAGTTAACACATTTATAATCAAGAAACTGACCTATAAAATATTCTACCTCAGAATATTTACATTTACATGCAGCAAAAAAAATTGTGTTGAGCTTTTAAATACTGGCTTCTGGTTTGCATGCTATTACACTTTTAAAATTAGATGCCTTGGTTATCTATTTAAGAGACAACTTGTCTTTATAGCCACAAAGAGACAAGCCTGTCTTGTCTTTATCGTGGATTCTTCCATAAAAATTTAGTACTGTCTTTATGTAGTTCCTAGCATAGTACTTTGTGCGTAGCAAATGTTTATAGTAGTATCATTATTATGAACTCTTAAAATAAATACTATTTAATAGAAATGCATGTCATTTTAGTCTTCTATTTAGGTGTTATAATTTATATGTAATTTAACATTTTGATCAGTTATAACAGTGACCTAGCAGAATGAAATATGTTCAGTTGTTCACTTGTTTGACTTGAAGCTGAATGTCAGCAATTGGGCTGGGGGATAAATTTATAAAGAAGATAGGGCCATTGCCTTAAACAGATTAAAATGTTAATTTTACTTTTGCCTACTGAAATAATTATTAAAGCAAAATTTACTACTTTATTCTAGTTATTTATGTAGTTTTCGTTCATGGCACTTTGGTAATGAATTAAAGAATTTGGTTTTGATTTCTGGTATTTATTCACTTTATAAGAAGTGTTGTGAGTACATACTCTGATCTAGGAAAGGAGGAGAGCTTTCATTTTTGAACTTTGTGAGTTTCTTAGGAAGAATGATTTTGTGTCATTTCCTTCTTTTCAATTTTTGTTAAGAAAATGTGCTTAGCATGATTATTCATGAGTAATTATTGACTCGAAAGAAAAAAGGAAAATAAAACTGACTGTAGTTGTACCAATATTCCTGCATCTGAAACTTGTAATTATATGAAAGATTAGAAGCCCTAAGTGATCAAAAATATAATTAAACTCTAGAGATATGATTGCATTCTTCAACAAAAGTAAGATTTATATTAGCTTTGAACTCTAGTTTTTCTGGGTTCAAGGCCACATTTTCCATTGTAATCCTATTTGTTTCTACTGTAAAGCAGTGTTTAGGGAGAATCATAGAATCTCTCTGTATAATTATATCTTAATGATGAAATCTTTTTCAAAAGTTTACAGCAGTTGAAAAATTACTGTATTCCCAGCTTTGGAAGGTAACAATGTTTTCAGTTTGTTTCACAGACTGATTCTTTATTCCTGTGTTTTCTGTGTGTATATGTGTATATGTTTTTTTTTCTCTTTTTTATGTATCATGGCACACGAGCAGATATTAATGAATGTGAACAAGTGTCTAAGCCTTGTGCATATCAGTGCTTCAACACCCCTGGCAGCTTCAAGTGTATCTGTCCACCAGGACAACATTTGTTAGGGGACGGGAAATCTTGCGCTGGACTGGAGAGGCTGCCAAATTATGGCACTCAATACAATAGCTATAACCTTGCACGCTTCTCCCCCATGAGAAACAACTATCAACCTCAACAGCATTACAGACAGTACTCACATCTCTACAGCTCCTACTCAGAGTATAGGAACAGCAGACATCTCTCTCCAGGACTAGAAGGACTATTAGGAAAACTTGCCCCGAAGGCTCTGAGGCGAGCCTTGACACGTGTGTAGGTAAATGTCAGCCGTATTCCATTTCCTTTCTGTGGGTTCTCTTATGGACCGGAGTCTGAGCATGTGTACAGCACTCGTAAGAGTCTGGTGCAGTGAACTGTACCTGATTTCAGATACGGGAAGACTCAAAGCTTCAAGACGTTCACTCTGGCACCTACACCAATTGCCAGTTTTCTCAAATGAGTGATGTATTTACATGTGTACATTCTGATAATTTATTGTTTTATGCTGGCAATTTCTCTTTTTTTGATTAACCTGAAAGTGTTACTAAATTTAATGCTATATAGAAGCAAAGTGCAGTGGCATTCAGAATATGTTTTTTTTTTTTAAAGAGAATATGCATATTACCACCATAATACAGTACTAGCAGATTATGCTTTTGTCCGATGGATGCCAAGGCAGTGGGTTTAAAGGGAAACTCTCTGCTACTGTGCCAGCTGCTTGCTCTGTATGAACATACAGCACTGCCCTGACTGGAGTCCCACAGTCCCCGTGGAGCTTCTCTGTTTATTGTGTGTATGTGTGAGTCACTGAAAAGATAAGTCAGGACAAAACTTTTTTCCGTTGTTCTAAATTGTATGCTTTCATTACCTTTAAATTTACGAGTCTTTAACTTAATTTGTTTACAAAAATGAAGTGTCATTTCCAACTCCAGAATGAAGACCCTGTCTTCAGTTAAACTGCAAACAATTCCATCTATCGTTCATATAATTCAGTTTTCTGCGAGTGTCCACATTTTGCATGTCACGGAACTATACACCGAGAGGAATTAGCAAGCACAGATGAGCCCTACAGTTTGGTCGAAGAAATGATAAAATAAGAAAGGGAGTGGGGAGGCAAGAGGGGAAAGGATGAAATTCTGTTTAAATTTGAAGACCCCTATGCCAACCTCATGTTATTCTGTGCTTCATTTATTCTTTCCCAAATGTGCTCTCTGTTAAACATTTCTTTTAAGTATTTAAAAAATGCCATCTGACTTCAATTTTTGTCATTTCTTTTCCTGCCCTTCTCCAAGTCCTGTTCCTGCGTCATCGTCTTTGACATGGTTCCTTTGTTACTGTTAGGTGGATGCAGCTAACACTCCACTCTGCTGGACCTTCAAACTCTCTAGATCATTACACTTTCAAACCTTTATTCTTTAGCCCTAGATGTTCCCAGAACTTTTCTATCTGGCTGTCTTCAAGTTCCTAAAGCTTAATATGATGTATATGGAATCTTCTACCTGTGATCAGCTTCCCTGAACTGTGGACAGTGCTCATTCTTTTACTTCTTGAATGTGAAACATTCATACGTTCATTAACAGCTCTCAACATTTTTCCACATATGGTCAAATACTACTTAATTATTAGTACTAAGCCTGTGGACTCTACTGTTCTTGGCAGTATATCAAACATTGCTCTCAGCCTGCTTCAAACTGTTTTTATTGGATTTTTTTTTCCATTGGTAATTTTTCATGCCCACAATTTTGACCTATTTACTAGTGAAACTTTTTACTTTCCATAGAATTAACATCTAACATTTCATTTTTCCAAGTTTCTTCCAAATAGTCATTCCCACTGACAAGTTTTCATATCTTATTAACATCCCACTCTCTGCCTTTGTTTCAGACAACTCTTCTACACCAAAAATCTTTGCTTATGCTTTCATAAATGAGGGAAACAATATTCCCCACACCATACACCATCTAGTTGATTTCTAAATCATCTGAAGGTCTGAGTCTTTTTAAGAAAGCGTCTTGATCGGTAACCATGTCTCCTTTTCTCTGTCACAATCTATGCCCTGTAATTTCATCATAAAGTCTTATGAATGTTTTCTTTGTCTCTGTGTTTATATTACACTAACATATGTATGTGAGTTACATTCCCAAAACAATCTACTGTGTAAGGCAGTTACTACTTCAGAGTGAGGACCAGTCTTGGAGAATCTAAAGTTAACTTCTATATTCTTCTATATTTAAGTCTTATTGGGGACCACTGAACAGCCTTAGAACAGTAAAGTAAAATAAAGTAAAATTTAAAAAAAAGAAATATTCCTCAAAATACAGTGAATATTTTATGGTGTTTGTACTAATAAAGAAATTCACACTATGACTGCAGACAGCTTTGGAATTATGTAACAAGCAACTTGCAGTAAACACCAAATGTCTTTCTTTAATTAACCATCTGGGATAGAAAGATTACAAAAGATTCAGATTAACACCATGGCATTTTGTTTAGACTTGGGCTAAAATTTAGCTTTTTAAGGAATTTATTCCAAAGCTTATTAGGACAAATGAATGATACTTGCTTCTGAACATAGAAATCACACTTAGGGCCACTCTAAACTACTTGGAGTTCAACATGATTTACATTTCTGTTGTTATTTTTGTTAAAGCAGATTATAAAGGGGAAATGTAAAAATAACTCAAATGCTGCCTTGAATGCTTTGGTTAACTAAAATGGGGCAAAAACAATGACAAATATTTGATGAGTATTTGTCATTAACAGATTGAGTCATTGTAATTATAATCTGAGCATCTGCAGAATGAACAGGTTCTTTTGCTCTGAATCATCTCCAAGTTTTTACTTTCTCTTCCCTTTACTTCCAGCCCACAGCCCTACTGCCCCCATTTCACACCATCTTCTCTTTCTTCTAACACTGGTTGGCGAATTTTACTATTAGGCAAAACACAGTTGAGACAGTAAATCTAGGCCTCTCAAATCCCATCCCTGATTCTGAAAGCAAATAGCAATTAATTTTAAACTTTCTAACTGTCCTTTTTATTACTGTTTTCTTAATTTTATTTAGTGATAGCAGGTAGATTAGCTCTTTATAGTTTATAATTTTTTTCATATTTTATTATATTTGTACCTTCTAACAAACCTGTGTGAAGTAAGGAGATTGTGTCTATAACGCCTCTTGGCAGAAGAATCAACTGAGATCTTGAGAAGTTAAGTGGCTGACCCAAAGTAACATAGCAACTATGTATATGTAGTTGTCATTAGTGAAATACTTTATAATTGTATAAGCTGGATAAATATTCCTATTGCAAAGATAAAACCACCTCCACTAAATGATATCTGCATATGGGAAAGTTACACATGGCTGTTGGAGAGAGAGAGAGAGAGGCAACTAAAGTTTAAATAAGACAGAAGAATATTTCTTTTTCCAGTTAACCTCAACAGAAACTTTATCTTTTAGGTAAATTCTACTGTTCTGTCAAGAGTTTAGCACTTTAGTAGTTTGGGATTTGCACCATTCTGTTTCATCTGTTGTTCTAATCTTAAATAACACCGAAATTGGCTAGGTTGGGGTTTCAGCTCAGTACATTTATACACAAAAGAGATGTTCATATTTTATAATATAGGACAGCTTATATTGGACTCCATTAAAAACAGATCCTGATATGAAACCACTTTGAGCATTTTTAAACACGAGTATAAAATCACTAAGTTGACTACTGTATGTCAAAAACTTGTTTATAGTTGATTCTGTCAGTTTCTGCCTTTGTTTTGTGTACTTACATATTCTGCTTTCTTTCTGCACAGATATTAATGAATGTGAAAATACAGACACCTGCCAGCATGAGTGTAAAAATACCTTTGGGAGCTATCAGTGTATCTGTCCACCTGGCTATCAGCTCATGCTTAATGGAAAGACATGTCAAGGTGAGAAAACGTTGGGACATTTACCGCTGCAACTTAACTTAAAACCAATATAGTATAGTGTGAGAAATGTCTTTTTTTTTTAATAATTATTTTTCTAGTTGATTCCTTTCCTTTCACTTTCTCATGGGTCAGACTTCTCTTTAATCATTGCTTTTGCAAGCAGGAAAAGCAGAAGGCAATTGAGCAAAGGAAAATTCGAGAAACATTTTTGGTATGGTCTTAGAAGAAGGCACAGGAATGCCTAAACCAGTTCGTATCATATATATTTAAAACTAAAAGGAACTAGACCTTTTCAGACATGTTTTCACAATCCAGCTAAGAAGAAAGGAGAAATGGGATGAATACTCAGCAAATGTACTTCAGTGTTAGGCATTA
Organism: Madoqua kirkii; assembly: GCA_006408675.1. NCBI lineage: Eukaryota > Metazoa > Chordata > Mammalia > Artiodactyla > Bovidae > Madoqua > Madoqua kirkii. The sequence continues at coordinate 17,606 of SJYC01087651.1, forward strand.
TTTTATACTTTTAGTGATCAGTGGGTAATTGATTAACTTATTCATTCTTTGAATCAAATGATGAATACCAGTCATTTTCTAGTAATTCAGGATGCAGTAGGTTAAAACAGGTGAATAATGTACACTATTTCCTTATGAGAGTCTAGTGGATACAACATGCAAATAAGTGCTTAATTAACATACAAAGTTCTATTACTAGGTGTTACAATGGAGTTTTAGACAATATGTAGTGATGGCTATGGCAGCCCACTCCAGGACTCTTGCCTGGAAAATCCCATGGACGGAGGATCCTGGTGGGCTGCAGTCCATGGGGTCACTAAGAGTCGGACTCGGCTGAGCAATTTCACTTTTCACTTTCATGCATTGGAGAAGGAAATGGCAACCCACTCCAGTGTTCTTGCCTGGAGAATCCCAGGGACGGGGGAGCTTGGTGGGTGGCCATCTATGGGGTCACACAGAGTCGGACATGATTGAAGCAACTTAGCAGCAGCAGCACTGATGGTAGAAAGAAAAAAATCTCAACTGTACCCTCTTCACACAAAAATGTGAAAGGAGTATTGTATTTTGATGAAATGTAGTATGTTGCAATGTGTACTTAGAGAAAAAAATGTATGAATTCACAAAAATCGTCAAAATCTAAGCAACTAATTCTATGGGCCAAAAAAACCCCTAAGAATATGATATAGGTCTTTAAAAGCTCTGAATTTTATTCATCTCTGTCCTGTATGAAAGACTTCCCTTTACAAAACACTTGCTAGGATGCAGCTCATGGAAATGTGTTCTGGAAGGCAAGAACAGGATGGACAGTTGCTTCACCTGGCTTACTCTGAGCCTCCCCACTCTCTTACTTACCCCATTTACCAAATATACTCCCTCAGAGCCCCACCGATCATGTGAATGCAATAATAAACTCTGTTCCAGTCATCCTTCACCGAACATTTCTGAAAGCTTGCCCTAGGAAGAACATTTTACTAAGTTTTGAAATACTGGAATAACGTATCTACATTATAGTTTTACATTTTTCTGAAACAACTGTTAGCTCATTTTAATCAGCAGCATAGCTTTGTCAAGAACAATAATTCGGACCCGTTCTAGAGATAATACAACCAATCCTTACAGTGATTATGTGAGTCTCAGTGTCCTGTAACCATCAAGAACAAGGGCAGGACTTGATCACAGATTTCACAATGTTTAGAATGGCCCTTTGCTTCTCCTCTGAGGCTGTGAACACCAGTGTCAGTGTAGTGTGGCAGCAGAGAAATGTGAGAGTGCTTTCACTGTCCATGCCTTACAACTTTCTCCAGCTCTTCACCCCAAGAATCCTTCTGAAGGGGAGGCAGTGTACAACACAACCATCACTCGCTCTACAGGCGCACCAGGTACCAAGGAAGGAAGGGGATACATACTGAAGCATTTGGAATAACCTAGTGGACTGCAAACTCCTTAGCTAGATTTTTAAGGGTTACATTAGGTCATATTCTCATTAGGGGATTTTCTCTCCTTTAAATTATGCCAGTATTTTTTTTTAGTTGCCCTTGTCTCTCATTCAGTTCAAAACATTTTTCCACTTTCACTTGTGCTCCAGAGAATGGAAAATAATGTGCACAAATCAGAAACAGGCATCATCTAAAATGTTTATAATTTAAGCAAGTTACATATTTTTGTGATTTTATAAAAGGGTATGAGAGAAAACAATTACAACCTTTAAAGAAGTCTCCACTTTAAAGAATAACTTGGAGTCTTTTATGGCTTTAGAAAGTGTTTGAGGTATTTATGAGGAACAAAAGACTACATTTCATTCCCAGATGAAGTTTTGAAGCTTTATACATTAGTGTTAGAGATATCAATAATAAAAGGGATGGGGCTTCCCTGGTGGCTCAGAGGTTAAAGCGTCTGCCTCCAATGTAGGAGAGACCCAGGTTCGATACCTGGGTTGGGAAGATCCCCTGGAGAAGGAAATGGCAATCCACTCCAGTATTCTTGCCTGGAGAATCCCATGGACAGAGAAGCCTAGTATGTTACAGTCCACGGGGTCGCAAAGAGTTGGACACGAATGAGTGACTTCACCTTCACCTTATTAAAGTGAATTTGACATTGAACATTGACAGAAACTAGTCAAAAGTAGAAGTCATCAGATTGCAAAATGAAAAGCAAAAACATGACCAAGCATAATTTTCCCCAGAAGCAGAGAGGAGAAACTGAAAATTTTGTATGCTAATCTTAAACCCCACTAATCTAATTCCAGTCCCAAAGAAGGGCAATGCCAAAAATGTTCAAACTACTGCACAATTGCACTCATTTCACAAGCTAGCAAGGTAATACTAAAAATCCTTCAAGCTAGGCTTCAATAGTACATGAACTGAGAACTTCCAGATATACAAACTGGATTTAGAAAAGGCAGAGCAACCAGAGATCAAACTGCCAATATCTGTGGGATCATAGAAAAAGCAAGAGAGTTGCAGAAAAACATCTGCTTTATTGACTATGCCAAAGCCTTTGACTGTGTGGACCACAACAAACTCTGGAAAATTCTTAAAGAGATGAGAATACCAGACCACCTTACTTGCTTCCTGAAAAACCTGTATGCAGGTCAAGAAGCAACAGTTAGAACTGGACATGGAACAATGGACTGGTTGCAAATTGGGAAAGATTATGTCAAGGCTGAATATTATCACCCTGCTTATTGAACTTATATGCAGAGTACATCATGTGAAATGCCAGCCTGGGTGAATCACAGGCTGGAATCAAGATTGTCAGAAGAAATATCAATAAGCTTAGCTATGCAGATAATGCTGCCTTTATTGCTGGTGGGAAAGACTGAAGGCAGGAGAAGGCAACAACAGATGATGAGATGGTTGGATGGCATCACCAACTCAATAAACATAAATCTGAGCAAGCTCCAGGAGATGGTGAAGGACAGGGAAACCATGGGGTTGCAAAGAGTAGAACACAACTGAGTGACTGAACAACGATCTAATTCTAAAAGTGTAAAAATGCTCTATGTTGGCATTGCCTTCAAAATGAATTATCTATCCAAGTCTTTAAGAAGCAATTCATGCCTATTGAGAATCTGAATTACTTTATATTCTCTATAATCAAATGTTTATTCTGAATTACTTTAATGTAGCCAGAAGCATGTGGTTAAATGCATTCATATATTTCTAAAGCTGTTCTTGTGAGAGTTTTTCAACTCATCTTGGTATACTTTTCTTACAGCAATAATATTTGTTATGAAAAGCCTATACTTTAATTTTTGATCACAATAATTTTTAAATAATATTTTGTAATTTTATATAATATTATATACAATTATTTAAGTTAATCTTATGATATGTTCTATAATTATATAATATCTTACAAAACTCAGATAGCACCACACTGTCAGGTAACAAAAGATAGCCTGATTACTCCACCTTTTCTGGCTACTTTATTTTTTTATGACTAGAGACTAAAGTGAGTGAACAAAGTGAGCAGATTGGATGCCTTAAAGATACTTACTCCTGAAGAGATAGTGATAGAAGATAAAGAAGGGTTACCTTCTCAGAAGCTCAAATCCTTTTTGAAAGCTTTTCTATGGGAAGTGTATGTTGTTATGGAGCTAGGGACAAACACTTTGTATATTAGATTCTGACATTTGATACATTCATATTCAGCCAATGGAAATATGTGATGAGGTAGCTGTTCTTACTGTGTATAAATGTGTATCTAGACTCTGGCCTCCAAGCCACCATTTTCATAGACCCTAACAGTCCACTGGCCCCATGTTTCTGTATGAGTTCACTATAAAAATTAAAGCTAAAATGAAATTTGGAATATGGATGGGAGGGGAATGGAATTTTTTTTTTTTAATGACAGCAAAGATAAATTTCTTTCACATTTTCCTAAAGGGCTTTTCATTTCATTCTGAGACAATTTCATTTTGTCAAAGAGATAGAACACTTCCAACAGATAAAAATCATAATTGGAAGCTGGTTTGCAGAGTCAAAAGGCAAGATTTAAGATTTAACTGAAATAAAACATGTTTCTGTTTCATTCCTGGAGGGAAATTAATCCTATTGTAAAAGGAGTAATAGAAAGCACATTATGTCATTATCAAGTCCCAGCTCTACCCACCAGGGGGCAGACACCAGAAGCAAAAAAACTACAATCCCCAGCCTACAGAACCAAGTCCAGAAATGCAGATCAGAACCTACCCTAGAATCACCTGGTCTCCAGCCCTTCAGTGACAAAAGGGGAGTGTACTGCTGGGACACAGAGGACATCCCCCATAGAGGCCACTTCTCCAAGGTCAAGAAACATAACTAACCTTCCACATACATAAAAATACAAATAGAAATCTAGACAAAGACTTCCCTGGTGGTACTGTGGATAAGAATCCACCTACCAATGCAGGGAACATGGGTTTGGTTCCTGGTCCAGAAAGATTCTGCATGCCATGGGGCAACTAAGCCCATGGGCCACAACTACTGAAGCCTGCAGATTCTAGGGCCCATGAGCCACAGCTGCTGAGCTCGCATGCTGCAACTCCTGAAGCCCGGGAGCCTAGAGCCTGGGCTCTGCAGTGAGAGAAGCCACACGATGAGAAGCCCTGTGCACCACGGCTAGAGACTGGCCCCCACTCTCTGCAACTTGAGAAAGCCTGCACACACCACTAAGACTCAAGGCAACCAAAGATTAAAAAAAGAAAGAAAAATCCAGGTGAAAGGAGATAACAGAGGATTATGTTCTAGACAAAGAACAAGCTATACCCCCAGAACAACTAAGTGACATGGAGATAGACAATCTGCCTGAGAAAGAGTTCAGAGTAATGACTGTAAAGATGATCCAGAAATTCAGGTAAAGAATGGATGCATGGTGCAAAAACCTGTAAGAAACTTTTAGCAAAGAGTTAGAAAACATAAAGAACAGCCAAAATGTTGAAGAATACAATAACTGAAATGAAAAACACCCTAGAAGGAATCAATAGCTGAATAAATGAGCCGGAAGAATGGATTGGTAAGCTGGAAAACAGAATGGACGAAGTCAGTACTGCGTAACAGAATAAAGAAAATCTGAGAAGAAATGAGGGCAGTTTGAGAGACCTCTGAGACAATGTCAGATGTACCAACACTTGCATTATAGAGGTCCCTGGAAGGAGAAAAGGGAGAGAAAGGGCCTGAGAAGATATTTGAAGAGATAATAACTGAAAACCTTCCTAATGTGCAAAAGGAGACAGTTACCCAAGCCCAGAAGTGCAAAAACTACCCTAGAGGATCAGCTCTAGGAGGAACATGCCCACACACATAGTAATCAAACTGACAGAAAATATTAAAAGCAACAAATAACATATAAGGGACCCTCATTAGGTTATTGTCTGATTTTTTAGCTGAAACTCTGGCTAGAGGAGAATGGCATATTAAAGTGATGAAAGTGAAAAACCTACAAACAAGATTACTTTACCCAGCAAGACTCATTCAAATTTTGACAGAGAAATCTAACTTTACTGACAAGGAAAAGCCAAAAGAACTCATTAACCAAACCAGCTTTATAAAAAAATGCTAAAGGAATTCCTCTAGACAGAAAAGACTACAACTAGAAACAAGCAAATTAGGAAATGGAAAGCTCATGGGTAAAGGCAAACCTACCCAAAAGATAGGACATCATCCACATTCAAATATGATATTGAAACCAGTAATAATGAGAGAAGGAGAGTAAAACTTCAGGATACTTGAAGTGCATTTGAAATTGAGAAATCAGCAACTTAAAACAATTGTGTGTATACCTAGACTGCTGTATCAAAATCTCATATTCAAGGCAGTTAACAGACATAAAAGGAGAAATTAACAGTAACACAATACTAGGGGAGGACTTTTAACACTCACCCACTTGCCTCAATGGACAGATGATCCAGGCAGAAAATCAATAAGAAAACATAGGCCCTAAAAGACACATTAGTCCAGATGAACTTAGCTGGTATATATAGAGCATTCCATCCAAAAGCAGAAGAATACAGATTCTTTTCAAGTGCACATGGAACAGTCTCCAGGATTGACATGTGGTACTTATACAAGTACAATCAAAGTATGTACTTGGCCACAAAGCAAGCCTCAATAGAAAATTGAAATCTTATCAAGCATCTTTTCTGACCACAGCACTATGAAGTTAGACATCATCCACAAGAACAAACTGCCAAAAACAGGAACACATGGAAGGTTAACATTGTGCTGCTGCTGCTAAGTTGCTTCAGTTGTGTCCGACTCTGTGCGACCCCACAGACGGCAGCCCACCAGGCTCCCCCGTCCCTGGGATTCTCCAGGCAAGAACCTTGGAGTGGGTTGCCATTTCCTTCTCCAATGCATGAAAGTGAAACGTGAAAGTAAAGTCGCTCAGTCATGTCCAACTCTTAGCGACCCCGTGGACTGCAGCCTACCAGACTTCTCTGTCCATGGGATTTTCCAGGCAAGAGTACTGGAGTGGGGTGCCATTGCCTTCTCCGAAGTAACAAATGGAACACTGAAGAAATCAAAGAGGAAATCAAAAAAATACCTAGAGATAAATGAAAACAGAAACATGATGATCCAAAACATGAAACACAGCAAAAGCAGTTCTAAGAAAAAAGTTAATAGCTAAACAAGCTTACGTCAGGAAACAAGAGAAATCTGAAACTACCTAACTTTACACCTAAAGCAACTAAAGAAAGAACAAAACAAAACCCAAAGTTAATTAAAAGGAAAGAAAGCATAAAGATCAGATCAGAAATAAATGAAATACAGAGGAAGGAAATAGTAAAGATCAGTGAAACTCAAAGGTGGTTCTTCAGAGAAGAATCTATGTATGTATGTGTATAACTGAGTCACTTTGCTATACACCTGAACAGAACGTTGCAAGCCAACTATACAGTAAAATTTTTAAAAATGTCAAAATATTAAATGCAATAAATAAAAATAAAAGCTGATTCATTGTAAAGATAAACAAAATTGATAAACCTTTAGCCAGACTCATCCAGAAAAACAGGGAGAGAGCCCAAATCAATAAAATCATAAATGAGAAGGAAGTTACAGTCAACACCACAGAAATACAAAGGCCCATACTAAAAGCAACTATCTGTCAATAAAACGACAACCTACAAGAAATATGCAAATTCTTAGAAAGGTACAATCTCCCAAGAGTGAAAAATGAAGAAAAAGAGAACATGAACAGACCAATTTTAAATAATAAAATTGACTCTATGATTTTAAAAACTCCCCCAAAAGATACCATATCAGTTGACTTAACAGGTAAATTCTATAAAGCTTTAATAGAAGAGTTAACTATAAAACTTTAATAGAAGAGTTAACACCTAAATCTTCTGAAACTATTCCAAAAACTTCCAGAGGAAGGAATACTTCCAATCTCATTCAGTGAGGCCACCGTCACTCTGATAACCAAAACCAAAGATACCACAAAAAAGAAAAATTACATACAAATGTCACTGATTCATACATTGCAAAAATATTAAATTACTAGCAAACTGAATCCAACATTAAAAGGATCATACACCATGATTAAAATTCCAGGGATGCAAGATTTTTCAGTATCCACAAATCAGTGTGATACACCACAGTTTCAAATTGAATTAAAAACTATATGATCATTGCAATAGATGCAGAAAAAACTTTTGATAAAATTCAGGTCAGGTCAGTTCACTCACTCAGTCATGTCTGACTCTTTGCAATTCCATGAACCGCAGCATGGCAGCCCTCCTTATCCATCACCAACTCCTGAAGTCCACCAAACTCATGTCCATTGAGTCATTAATGCCATCTAACCATGTCACCCTCTGTGTCCCCTTCTCCTGCCTTCAATCTTTCCCAACATCAGGGTCTTTTCAAATGAGTCTGCTCTTTGCATCAGGTGGCCAAAATATTGGAGCTTCAGCTTCAGCATCAGTCCTTCCAGTGAACACCCAGGACTGATCTCCTTGCAGTCCAAGGGACTCTCAAGAGTCTTCTCCAACACCACAGTTCAAAAGCATCAATTCTTCGGTACTCAGCTTTCTTTATAGTCCAACTCTCACATCCATACATGACTACTGGAAAAACCATAGCCTTGACTAGACGGACTTTTGTTGACAAAGTAATGTCTCTGCTTTTTAATATGCTATCTCAGTTGGTCATAACTTTCCTTCCAAGGAATAAATGTCTTTTAATTTCATGGCTGCAATCACCATCTGCAGTGATTTTGGAACCCAAAAAAATAAAGTCAGCCACTGTTTCCACTGTTTCCCCACCTATTTGCCTTGAAGTGATGGGACCAGATGCCATGATCTTAGTTTTCTGAATGTTGAGCTTTAAGCCAACTTTTTCACTCTCCTCTTTCACTTTCATCAAGAGGCTATTTAGTTCTTTTTCACATTCTGCCTGTCATCTACATATTCTGTCAGCTACATATCTGAGGTTATTGATATTTCTCCCAGCAATCTTGATTCCAGCCTGTGATTCTTCCAGCCCAGCGTTTGTCTGGGCTGAATAACCTATATGCAGAGTACACCTGCATATAGGTTGAATAAGCAGGATGACAATATACAGCCTTGACGTACTCCTTTTCCTATTTGGAACCAGTCTGTTGTTCCATGTCCACTTCTAACTGTTACTTCCTGACCTGCATACAGGTTTCTCAAGAGGCAGGTCAGGTGTCTAGTATTCCCATCTCTTTCAGAATTTTCCACAGTTCATTGTGATAAAGTTAAATACCCATTTATGATATAAAGTTCCCCATCAAGTGGGCATAGGGGGAACTTACCTCAACATCATAAAGCCATATATGACAAACCCTACTCACAGCTAACATCCTACTCAATGGTGAAAAGTTGAAAGTATTTCCTCTAAGTTCAGAAACAAAGCCAAGAATGAAGGGTATCCACTTGGCACTTTTATTCAACAGAATTATGGAAGTCCTAGACATGTTAGAGAAGAAAGAGAAATGAAAGGAATCCAAATTGGAAAAGGAGTAATGAAACTATCACTGTTTGCAGATAACATAATACTATACATAGAAAATCCTAAAGACACTACCAGAAGATTACTAGAGCTCAATAATTTCAGTACAATTGCTGGACACAGTTAATACATTGAAATACTTTCTTTTTCTATACACTAACAGTTACCATTGTAGCAAAAAGAATAAAATACCTTGAAATAAACCTACCTAAGGAGGCAAAAGACCTGTATTCTAAAAACTAAGAGATGCTGATGAAAGAAATCAAAGATAACACAAACAGAAGGAAGGATATATATTCTTGGATTGTAACAATCAATATTGTCAAAATGAGTATACTACCCAAGACAATCTACATGTTCAGTGCAATTGCTGTCAAATTACCAATGGCATTTTTCACAGAATAAGAAATTTTAAAATTTATATGGAAGCACAAAAGACCTCAAGTAGCCAAAGAAATCTTGAGAAAGTAAAACAGAGCTGGAGGAAACAGGCTCCCTGACTTCAGAATATACTCAGGGCTACAGTCATCAAAATAATGTGGCAGTGGCACAAAAACAGAAATATTAATCAATGGAACAGGAGAGAAAGCTCAGAAACAAACCAACACACCTATGGTCAATTAATCTACAACAAAGGAAGCAAAAATGTACAATAGCAAAAAATACAGTTTCTTCAATAAATGGGCTGGGAAAACTGAACAAATGCATGTAAAAGAGTGAAATTAGAACATTCTCTAACACCATAAAAATAAACTCAAAATGGATAACTTAAATGTAAAACCAGATATCATAAAACTTTTTGGGGAAAACATAGGCAGGATACATAAATAGCAGCAATGTCTTTTTGGATCCATCTCCTGAGTAATGAAAATAAAAATTTAAGTTAAAAAGAAAATTTTTTTTAATGAGATCTAAATAAACTTTAAAACTTTTCCACAACATAGGAAACCATAAACAAAATGTAAAAGGCCACCTACAGAATGGAAGAAAATATTTTCAAATGATGTGGCTGACAAGGGATTAATCTCTAAAATATATAAACAGCTCATTTTCCTAAAAATGGATAGAAGATCTAAATAAACCTTTGGCCAACAGGCACATGACAAGATGCTCAATATCCTTAATTATTAGAAAAATGCAAATCAAAATTACAATGAGGTATCATTTCACACCACTCAGAATGGCCATTATGCAAAAGTCTGCAAATAATCAATGCTGGAGAGGGTGTGGAGAATAAGAATCCATACTGCATTGTTGGTGGGAACGTAAACTGTTATAGCCACTATGACGAACAACATGGAGGCTCCTTGAAAAGCTAAAAGTAGAGCTATCCTGCTTTTTTTGCTCCTGCAGCTTTACTGCTGGGTATATATCTAGAGAAAACCTTAATTTGAAAATACACATTCACCCCAATGTTCATTGCAGTACTATCTACAACAGCCAAGACATGGAAGCAACCCAAATGTCTATTGACAGATGAGTGGATAAAGATGTGGCATATGTATTCAATGAAATATTAGTCATCAAAAGAATAAAAAAGGATAAAATAAGTGATTCACAGCAACATGGATGGATCTAGAGACTACCATGCTAAGAAAAGTCAGAGAAAGATAAAGTAACATGTGATATCACTTATATGTGGAATCTAGAAAAAGACACAAATGAACTTTCATACAAAACAGAAATAGAGCCACAGACATAGAAAAGCAACTTATGATTACCAAAGGGAAAAGGGAGTTGGAGGGAGGGATAAACTGAGAAATTAGGACCAACATATACACACTACTATAGAGCACAGGGAACTATACATAATATTTTGTAATAAACTAAAAGAAAATAATCTGAAAAAGTATATATGTATAACTGAATTACTTTGCTGTACACTGGATTAACACAGCACTATAAATCAACTATTCAATAAGAAAAAGTTTTTTAATTTGAATGGAAATTAATTCCCTGAAATAGCTGCCTGCTGTCGTAACTGCTGGAGTTTTCATGCACTACCAGGGGAATACAGCTAGCACAGTTTGAAACTATTGCTGTAAAATATGATTCGTAACTTTGGGGTCTCAACATCCCTTAAATTATGTTGAACTCTACAGGCCCTCTTATCTAGAAAAGTCAATCAGTCTGAGTCTTGCTTCATCTCTCTTGCTAACTCTCACACACATACCTACATACTCAACGTACAGAAATGGTTTCATTCACAGAAACCCCAGTGCTTAAATACAGACCTCAAGTTTAAAATCATGGCTTAGAAACACTCATTTTCAGGGAACTCAAAAAACATTTCTTTTGGCTTTATCTTGATGCTTTTTAATTTTAATGATTTAAATGTGTTTTTTCTAAATAACTTTGTGTAGAAAACAAAATAAAGAGCATTTCATTTGCATGTTTCCCCAATATCCTAGGGAGAGTACCCTACCTATAACAACTGAGGATGGATTCTACATAGTTCAGTTCAGTTGCTCAGTCGTGTCAGACTCTGCGACCCCATGAATTGCAGCCCGCCTTATATCTGAGGTTATTGATATTTCTCCCAGCAATCTTGATTCCAGCCTGTGATTCTTCCAGCCCAGCGTTTGTCTGGGCTGAATAACCTATATGCAGAGTACACCTGCATATAGGTTGAATAAGCAGGATGACAATATACAGCCTTGACGTACTCCTTTTCCTATTTGGAACCAGTCTGTTGTTCCATGTCCACTTCTAACTGTTACTTCCTGACCTGCATACAGGTTTCTCAAGAGGCAGGTCAGGTGTCTAGTATTCCCATCTCTTTCAGAATTTTCCACAGTTCATTGTGATAAAGTTAAATACCCATTTATGATATAAAGTTCCCCATCAAGTGGGCATAGGGGGAACTTACCTCAACATCATAAAGCCATATATGACAAACCCTACTCACAGCTAACATCCTACTCAATGGTGAAAAGTTGAAAGTATTTCCTCTAAGTTCAGAAACAAAGCCAAGAATGAAGGGTATCCACTTGGCACTTTTATTCAACAGAATTATGGAAGTCCTAGACATGTTAGAGAAGAAAGAGAAATGAAAGGAATCCAAATTGGAAAAGGAGTAATGAAACTATCACTGTTTGCAGATAACATAATACTATACATAGAAAATCCTAAAGACACTACCAGAAGATTACTAGAGCTCAATAATTTCAGTACAATTGCTGGACACAGTTAATACATTGAAATACTTTCTTTTTCTATACACTAACAGTTACCATTGTAGCAAAAAGAATAAAATACCTTGAAATAAACCTACCTAAGGAGGCAAAAGACCTGTATTCTAAAAACTAAGAGATGCTGATGAAAGAAATCAAAGATAACACAAACAGAAGGAAGGATATATATTCTTGGATTGTAACAATCAATATTGTCAAAATGAGTATACTACCCAAGACAATCTACATGTTCAGTGCAATTGCTGTCAAATTACCAATGGCATTTTTCACAGAATAAGAAATTTTAAAATTTATATGGAAGCACAAAAGACCTCAAGTAGCCAAAGAAATCTTGAGAAAGTAAAACAGAGCTGGAGGAAACAGGCTCCCTGACTTCAGAATATACTCAGGGCTACAGTCATCAAAATAATGTGGCAGTGGCACAAAAACAGAAATATTAATCAATGGAACAGGAGAGAAAGCTCAGAAACAAACCAACACACCTATGGTCAATTAATCTACAACAAAGGAAGCAAAAATGTACAATAGCAAAAAATACAGTTTCTTCAATAAATGGGCTGGGAAAACTGAACAAATGCATGTAAAAGAGTGAAATTAGAACATTCTCTAACACCATAAAAATAAACTCAAAATGGATAACTTAAATATAAAACCAGATATCATAAAACTTTTTGGGGAAAACATAGGCAGGATACATAAATAGCAGCAATGTCTTTTTGGATCCATCTCCTGAGTAATGAAAATAAAAATTTAAGTTAAAAAGAAAATTTTTTTTAATGAGATCTAAATAAACTTTAAAACTTTTCCACAACATAGGAAACCATAAACAAAATGTAAAAGGCCACCTACAGAATGGAAGAAAATATTTTCAAATGATGTGGCTGACAAGGGATTAATCTCTAAAATATATAAACAGCTCATTTTCCTAAAAATGGATAGAAGATCTAAATAAACCTTTGGCCAACAGGCACATGACAAGATGCTCAATATCCTTAATTATTAGAAAAATGCAAATCAAAATTACAATGAGGTATCATTTCACACCACTCAGAATGGCCATTATGCAAAAGTCTGCAAATAATCAATGCTGGAGAGGGTGTGGAGAATAAGAATCCATACTGCATTGTTGGTGGGAACGTAAACTGTTATAGCCACTATGACGAACAACATGGAGGCTCCTTGAAAAGCTAAAAGTAGAGCTATCCTGCTTTTTTTGCTCCTGCAGCTTTACTGCTGGGTATATATCTAGAGAAAACCTTAATTTGAAAATACACATTCACCCCAATGTTCATTGCAGTACTATCTACAACAGCCAAGACATGGAAGCAACCCAAATGTCTATTGACAGATGAGTGGATAAAGATGTGGCATATGTATTCAATGAAATATTAGTCATCAAAAGAATAAAAAAGGATAAAATAATGTGATTCACAGCAACATGGATGGATCTAGAGACTACCATGCTAAGAAAAGTCAGAGAAAGATAAAGTAACATGTGATATCACTTATATGTGGAATCTAGAAAAAGACACAAATGAACTTTCATACAAAACAGAAATAGAGCCACAGACATAGAAAAGCAACTTATGATTACCAAAGGGAAAAGGGAGTTGGAGGGAGGGATAAACTGAGAAATTAGGACCAACATATACACACTACTATAGAGCACAGGGAACTATACATAATATTTTGTAATAAACTAAAAGAAAATAATCTGAAAAAGTATATATGTATAACTGAATTACTTTGCTGTACACTGGATTAACACAGCACTATAAATCAACTATTCAATAAGAAAAAGTTTTTTAATTTGAATGGAAATTAATTCCCTGAAATAGCTGCCTGCTGTCGTAACTGCTGGAGTTTTCATGCACTACCAGGGGAATACAGCTAGCACAGTTTGAAACTATTGCTGTAAAATATGATTCGTAACTTTGGGGTCTCAACATCCCTTAAATTATGTTGAACTCTACAGGCCCTCTTATCTAGAAAAGTCAATCAGTCTGAGTCTTGCTTCATCTCTCTTGCTAACTCTCACACACATACCTACATACTCAACGTACAGAAATGGTTTCATTCACAGAAACCCCAGTGCTTAAATACAGACCTCAAGTTTAAAATCATGGCTTAGAAACACTCATTTTCAGGGAACTCAAAAAACATTTCTTTTGGCTTTATCTTGATGCTTTTTAATTTTAATGATTTAAATGTGTTTTTTCTAAATAACTTTGTGTAGAAAACAAAATAAAGAGCATTTCATTTGCATGTTTCCCCAATATCCTAGGGAGAGTACCCTACCTATAACAACTGAGGATGGATTCTACATAGTTCAGTTCAGTTGCTCAGTCGTGTCAGACTCTGCGACCCCATGAATTGCAGCCCGCCTGGCCTCCCTGTCCATCACCAACTCCCGGAGTTCACTCAAACTCATGTCCATCAAGTCAGTGATGCCATCCAGCCATCTCATCCTCTGTCGTCCCCTTCTCCTCCTTCTCCCAATCCCTCCCAGCATCAGTCTTTTCCAAAGAGTCAACTCTTCTCATGAGGTGGCCAAAGTACTGGAGTTTCAGCTTCAGCATCATTCCCTTCAGATTCGCTCAAACTTGAATTATGGTTCTTGAGTCATCTATTTGATCCTGTGTTTTTTTTCCTTTATTCTGTATGTCTCCACACAAGTCTTCCTTGAATGTATAACTTCTTTAAATTTCTACTACCCAACCTCCCACCCAGTAATCTGACCTTACAAAACATTAGGGAAAGATCAAGGATCATTCCTGTTTTAAAGAGGTTTTTCACTTCAAGAAAGGTTCACATGTGTCTTTTTTTAGCTTGTTTTTAGTGAATTTAAAGAATGAGTGGATTTACAAAACTTAAATGCATTCTATTTCCTAAGTATAAAAAAAATTTTTTTCTTTGTAGCTTCCCTTCTACTTTCATAGCCCTTATTTTTCAATGTCTTTTCACATAATTTTTAAAAAACTTAACCTCAGAACAGTCAGTCTGGGAAACAGCACACCAAGAATCAATATCCCCACTTGATGGGTGAAAAAGCTTAGGTGCAGCGACCAACCAAGTTCATTCTTGTGGAGGAGAAAGCTAACCCTCAGTATTCCAGGCAAAAAGCCACAAATGTCTGCCCTGAAGGCCTCTTCTGACCTAACTTGCTAATGCTTTTTCTTCCTTGTGCGGTTGTAGATATTGATGAGTGCCTGGAACAGAATGTGCGCTGTGGGCCAAATCGCATGTGCTTCAACATGAGAGGAAGCTACCGTTGCATTGAGACACCCTGTCCACCTGACTACCAACGGGATCCTGTGTCAGGGTATGTCTCGCCTTCTCTTCCCAGGCATGCTTTTGAAAATCCTCCTTCCTCTCTCTCCTTGACCAACAAGCCCTGTCTGCGGTCATGTTTCTCACTCACAGGAAGTCAATAATCCCTCAGGGGTTAGGGGTTTACAGTGTGTTCCTTCTTCAGAGAGGGCAAAAAAAATGAATTCATCCTGCAGCAGCGATTGCCAGCTTTGAGCTGCCAGGGATTCCTGGAACAAGTCTGCTCAGTGTGTAATGCACCAGGCAACATCTAGAATCTTCCTCAGCAGGGAGCATCTTATAGGGTGATGGAGCCTACCTATCTTTGAAACTGTCTCTTTTCTCTTGGTGTTGGCTCAGGGTTTTCAGGGCTCTCTGCTTTTAGAGCACTCGCTCCAAGAAGCACCACGGTTGTTACAGTGATGAGTCATCCTGACTCCATGGGAGTGTGGAGGAGACCGAGGATGAGTCAGTCGTCTGCCGGTTCATTCACATCTCATCTTGTTTACATATTCTGCTGTCTGAAACACTGTCTTCTCTGGGTTTTGAATAAACTGCTTTGTTTCCTCCCTCCCCTTACAGAAATGGTGTGCTCTGTTCAGGTACAGAGTTGGTGGGGTGCTTGGAAAATGAGATAATGGCCATCATGAACAGGCTGCACTAATAAGGAGGGAGTTCTGAAGCCAAGCTCTGGTTGGCTCTCACTTTGTTTCCCTCTCAGTGGTGACTCCCAAGTGACTGCAACACGGTCAAGGGTGCGCTGCCCAGGATTCATCCAAAACCTATTTGTAATCTGTCTGAGGGGAATAGGGAAGGAGGAAGATTAAAATTACAGACTGACCAGACTTTTAAAAATACTATGACTGAAGAATCTGTATCTTCAGAACATGGTCCTTTGTGCATTTTTTTGTTTTACTCTTTATTACCAGTGATTTCTGGCACACAATTTCAAAGTCATGACGACTCATAAACAACTACTGTGGGCTCTGGAAAAAGAAAATAAACTATTTTTAATCTAAAATGATGTGGAAAGCAAATACCAAAAAGAAAGTTGTTGTTTTTGTAGTTGTAATTGACCTTTTATTATTTTTTAGAAAAATAAACTGATATCAATATATTCTATTTCTGCTTTCAGATAGTCTTAGGGTAGATGTTAAATTTTTAAAGTCATTTGTAGTCCTCTCTTTAAGAAGTCCTTGTTTCCAATATATATATGCAGATGTTTCTCTTTCCAAAACCTACTTTTCACTTTAAAGATGTTCGGTGGTACTTTTTTCAGTGGTTCAAAAGCTTCTGATTTAATGGAGCTGAGAGAGAAATATATGACTCTAGACCAGCACACTCTCATCGGCATCTGGCATCTGGTTTCACTTAATAACTCAGACCATGGGGTGAACCTTAGTATTCTGAAGTCAGACTGTCTCCTGCCTTTAAAGCCCCCAAACTGTCATGGATCATGATCACTTGCAACTTGATATATTTCATGTGATTATTGTCCTTAGGTTCTGTCTCAAGAACTGTCCACCCAATGATTTGGAATGTGCCTTGAGTCCATATGCGTTGGAATACAAACTCGTTTCCCTCCCGTTTGGAATAGCTGCCAATCAAGATTTGATCCGGCTGGTTGCATACACTCAAGATGGAGTGATGCATCCCAGGACAACTTTCCTCATGATAGATGAGGAGCAGACTGTTCCCTTTGCCTTAAGGGATGAAAACCTGAAAGGAGTGGTGTACACAATACGACCACTACAAGAACCCGAGACCTACCGCATGAGGGTTCGAGCCTTATCCTACAGTGCCAATGGGACCATTGAATATCAGACCACATTCATAGTTTATATAGCTGTGTCTGCCTATCCATACTAAGCAGTTCTCCAAAGTGTAAATCCACATAGTTAACCCACATTTACCATGGGAATCAACTTCCCTGAACAGCTGCAATCGTGGCAACTTGAAATGGTGCTGTGCTCTGGTTTGTGTGCCTTCCTTGGTACTGTTGAGGTATTTTCATGATCCCACCATGGTCAAATCTTTTGGTAAGATCTAGAAAAGTCTTGTAGTATTTTCTTTATTTATTACACTGGAGCAGTTCCTTTGCAAGGATTATTCTAAACATTTAACAGGACCCATCAGCAATGTTTTATAGTAACACAGTAGCTAAGATAATTTTGTAAAAAAGAAAAAAAATTCAAAGCCAAGTGAATTTCAGCATTTAACCATTTTGAGAATAATAAAGCTAGTTGCTGTATGTTTTGATCAAAGCTTACTAAGTAACTTATGAAGATACTTTTAAAAGTATTAATACTTTATATTAATAATAGAACTTACATACTTATTTTTACTTTAAAAAGGAAAGAAATACCATTCATTATAGAAGTATAGTACAGCTTTCTAATACCAAATGATGTTTACCTTGATTGAGCATGCAAAATAAGGATATTTTCAGTAACTTTGTGGAACCAGTTATAATAATAGAAAAAAATATATTTGTCCTCAGTGATTATGGCATGGATCTTTGCTCTAACATTTTTGACATGACTTTCCATTCAGTTAGTGCCATAAATTTTACATTTTAGCATTTTTTAAGTTTTCCTGTCAATTGGAAACAGTTTTTTGAAACACCAGTGGGACAGTTTTGTTTTCTTGAAAATCTTGTATGTTCAAATTAGCAGAATGTTAAACGTCAATACACTGTACATGGTGGTAACAGACTCTGGAAGCAATTGCCGAGATGTATTGTATTTTTATGAAGTGTACATATATTGCCTTAGTGTGTATTTTCTTTATAATATCTTGATGGACTCGTTTATAAAGTTATTTTATAAAAAAAATTGTTCCAGTAAAACCTGCCTAAATAAAATTTTCACATCCTTTTTCTTAACTTTTTTAAAAACCTAAATTTGATTTCTTGAACTCATAACAAGCATTAAAATTTATAGACATACATACATGTATGTGTCATACATATCATGATTTAATCATCACTAATATTAATCTCTTGAAATAGTATTACTCACATTTTGTACATCTATATCCTGGGATTCAGATAACCTATGTAATTTCCTTAGGATAACACAGCTAATCAATGGCAAAAATGGCACACCTTCTACATCTCACAATCAGTTCAGTTACTCAGTCGTGTCCGACTCTTTGCGAACCATGAATTGCAGCATGCCAGGCCTCCCAGTCCATCACCAACCCCCAGAGTTCACCCAAACCCATGTCCATCGG
>SJYC01087655.1:0-23245 GCA_006408675.1 Madoqua kirkii
GGACACAATTATTGTTTTTTTTTAAAGTTTCTCTAATGTACCTCTGGAAAATTGTATCACTGGAGTGTGCTATAATTTAAGGATTTTTTTATTCCCTGCAGATTATAGCATTTCTGAAGTAATCATGATATTTTTCCTAAAAAGGAGCTATTCCATGATGTCTCCAGGAGAGTGTTAATTCCCATTTTTAAGTAAAATTTCAGAGAAACTAGAACTTTTATCTCTGCCAATTTGCTCTTCCACTTAGGTTTTAATGACTGCGACACTGACAAGAACTTGCAAACAAAATTGCTTTTGGCATTACTTAAAATGTGATTCTAATGTGAAAATAGTCCTGTATATATCTGATGACCATGCTACCTTGACAAAGGGCAGTTGATGACAAATCACTTTCATATTCTCTTTTTACCTGGAACAGAGGGATCTTGGATCTCAACTTACGAAACTGTCTTATTGACAAGCATAACTACCACGATGAGCTGTCTCGTAAGCAAAGAGAGAAAGAACGAGATTTTCGAAACTTAAAGAAACTGGAGCTGCTCTTGAAAGTGTCCTGGGATGCGCGCAATCAGACTCAGGCGCTGCACCAAAGGCTGCTGCTCGAGGTGGGTGCTGAGCGCCGCCATCTGCTTTGCAAGCTCAGTGCCATCTGTGTGTTTTTTGGTTTGTTCTTTTTTCCTTTGGGAAGCACTGGTGCAGCTTGTGGGATCTTGTTCCCTTACCAGGGATTGAACCCAGGCCATCAGCAGTGAGAACACAAAGTCCTAACCATAGACAGCCAGGAAATCCCCTCAGTACCATCTTTTTGAAGCAAACATATTTCATTGTTTTTGCTGTCAATAGGGAAAGAGGGAAAGGAATAGAACAGATAAAAGATAGCTTTAAAATGCATCAAATCTGTTATACAGGCCCAGTCGTTTCAATCTTTTTGTTATCCCAAGATTAGAGAAATGTCTTATTGGGATCATGCATCAGCCTGGCCACGGGAGGCAGTCAGGCCATCCAGCTCTGGAAGAGCTAATGGGCTCACTTCAGGGTAGAACCAAGTGAACCACTATGTTTGGAAGAGTTCAAAGAGTCAGATCCAGAATGCTGTTACTGAGACTACAACAGTCAAAAACAAGACCAGATCATGTGAATACGGACAGACAGACAGCCTGCACCTCCAACTAGCCAACTCCCATCAGAACCCAGTGTCAGCTCCCTGAATAGTTTTGTGTGTATCCGAGGTGTACTACAGCTAGAGAATGTTCAATATAGCTATTACCTTCTTACTACCTCTACGCTCCCATATGGAGGGATTTTGGTCCCACTGTCTCTGATTCCCTCCTCTTTCACATGGCACCTCCTGTGCCAGTGGACCAAGCACTGCTGAAAGGCAGCAAATTATAAAAAGCACTGCATCCCTATGCTCATGCCCTGGCCAGTGCTTCCTCTGGTGAAAAAGAGATCAGTCTCTGAGATGAAGCAGCTGGGGGTACAAAAATCATACCTGTTCTCTTCTGGATTGTCATGGTCCATGACTTTATAGAGGTTCATGACCTCAGAAACGTAAACAGGAGGTTCCAGCTATGGCAGACACTTCCAATTCTAACCTATTAGCCTAATTTTCCTCTCCTTCTGGACATATAGAAGATTTATGCTTCCTCGTACCCTCTGCCATTGAGCAGGGTCATAGGACTGGTTCTGGTCAATGGATTGTGGGCAGAAATGACACATGTTCCTTCCATCCTAGAGCAGTATGAGAACCTCTAGCCCCTTTCCCCCCTCCCATTGCCATGTGGTGACTTCCAATGATGATATGGAAATGTTGTAAATGAATGCATCCAGGAATACTGAGCCAGCTGTGGTCTTGGAGAACCACCTTGACTGGCCAGACACTTTGTCAGAGCAAGAAATAAGCTTTCATGCTTTTGGGTAATGATAGTTAGGCTTGTTTCTGAGGCAATAACCTACCCTATCATGATTGAAAGACCAACTCTTATTAAATTGTGAAAATAACTGTTAGAGTTATGAATGTTCTAAATGACTAGGTTTTGATCTTGTTGTCAAATGGCACTCATGAGCTTTTTTATATCTCATTGGGGTGAAAAGTGCTTTTCACACTTTTACAAAACAAACAGAATGTTTATTATTTTCATTGTTAAAACAATAATGTTTCTCATCTATTTTAATAGTTTTATTAAAATGTCTAGATTGATTCCTTTACAACTGTGAAAAGTTTTAAACTCTGAAAGTTTTTTTTCTGTAAAAGCTTACATTCTCTACATCAACCATTATACTACTTTTTTGTTGTTGTTTTTATGGTTATTTCCTCATCTATCCATTTACTTTCATCCCTTCTGTGTCCTTATCCAGGTGTGTCTTTCCTACACAGCATATACTTTTTAATATCTAGTCTGAAAATTTCTGCCTTTCCGTTCTTGTATTTAGTCCAAAAGTACATTTTCTGGAGAAGAAAATGGCAATCCACTGTAGTATTCTTGCTGGGAATAGATGCATTTGGGCTATGGCCACTGTATTACTATTTTTTTTTCTCTGTCTTATCTATTTTTTGTACCATTTTTTCTCTTGTCTTTTCTTCTTTCAAATTAATCAAAAAGATGAGTTTTTCTATTTTCCCCATTTTTTGATATGCATTAGTTTTGCACTCCCTTTTCAGTCTTTCAGTGGCTACCCTTAAGATTATACCATTCATCCTTGATTTATTAGAGTCCAGTGTAAATTCTTTTATCCTAGATAATGTCAGAACCTTTGAAGACTCTATATCTTTGCAACTCTTATACTTTCAAATGTATTTTTTAATCCAACTTTTCAAGTTATACTTACTCAAAGTACGGCTTACTGCAAGCTATTCCATCTTAACCCAAAGCCTTGCACATTAGAAAGTTAAGTTGGAACTTTGGATCAACACAGACTTTCTGGTACTCCACTTCACTCACAATGAGATCTACAGTGATGAGCAGTTAAAATATTTATTCCAAGACTTGGTGGAAACCTAGATGTGGTGAATAGAAGGCTCTTAAGACCAGTAAATGTTGCTTTTATTAATAAAACAATCCTTATTTATTAAGCAAATAACCATAGTAAGATTTCTTTAAACAATAATAGGACAAAAATTATCATTGCTTTTAGTAATCTACTATGGCGATTCCAGTAGTAAGTGAAGTTAGTCTATTAAAAAATGTTGCTAATGCTGACTCAACAAAACATTCTCCTTATAAGTGGAAAGAAAGATAAGTTGAACGGGAGCAGTAAGATAGCTTGTCATGTAGAGAAATATCTATTGGTGATCTCAAAAGCAGTTATAAGCTGATAACAGTCACAATATTGGTTCTAAAATCTGACAAACACTAAACAGAATTACGTTTGTCTTTATCAGAAAATTTAAAATAGAAGGGCACATAAACAGAATACAAAATGTAATTCTGCCATTTCTACTTCCAGTTAAGACATAAAGCATTGGAGTAGACCATGGTTCCTGTCATTAGAACCAGAAAAAAAATTAATAAACTAAAAATCATATATCTTTAAAAGACGTATGAGACTTGTGGAAGTAAATTCTATAAAAGTGTAAACACTTCCTAGATGACAGATACAGGTAGCCTTTTTCCTCCCTGAAGCATTTGCCAAGTCTAGGCATGAGCATGTAGAAGGCGGGCCTGCCAAGGAGCAAAGCTGGAGGCATAATCCTCCCAGACTTTAGACAATATTGTAAAGATTCAGTAATCAAAATAACATAGTACTGGTACAAAAACATATAGATCAATGCAACAGAATAGACAGCCCAGAAATAAACTCACACATCTATGGTCAGTTAATCTTGGGCAAAGGAGGCAAGAATATACAATGGAGAAAAGACAGTCTCTTCAGTAAGTTGTGTTGGGAAAGTTGAACCCAACCTCATAAAAATTCATGAAGTTATAAGAGAACACTGCCTGACACCACACACAAAAATAAACTAAAATGACTTAAAGACTTAAATATAAGATGCAAAACCATAAAACTTCCAGAAGAAAACAAAGGCAAAACATTCTCTGACATAAATTGTACCAATGTTTTCTTAGGTCAGTTAACCAAGGCAATAGAAATAAAAGCAAAAGTAGAAACAGGGGACCTAATCAAACATACTGGTGAAGGAAATGGCAACCCACTCCAATATTCTTGCCTGGAGGATCCCATGGACAGAGGAGCCTTGTGGGCTATAGTCCATGGGGTTGCAAGAGTCCAACACAACTTAGCGACTAAGCCAATCAAACATACAAGCTTTTGCACAGCAAAGGAAACCATAAACAAAAAGAAAAGACAACCAACAGTCTGGGAGAAAATACAGGCAAATATCACTTCTATGTGGAATCCAAAAAAATGACACAAATGAATTTATCTATGAAACAGGATCACAGACACTGAGAACAGATCTGTGGTTTCCAAAAGGGAGAGGAGGAGGAGGAGGAATGCAGTGAGAATGTGGGGTTAGCAGAGGCAAACCATTATATATAGAATGGATAAACAATAAAGTCCTGCTGTATGGCACAGGAAACCATATTCAGAATTCTGTGATAACCATATGGAAAAGAGTATTTAAAAAGAATGTCTCTGTATATCTGAACCCCTTTGCTGTATAGCAGAAATTAACATAATACTGTAAATTAATTATACTTTAAAATGAAATATATCAAAAATAATGAGTTATGTGAAAAATGTAAAAAAAAAAGGCGATATACATATACATCTTAAACTGAATTCTGAAGTCTATAATTAGAATTTCCTCTCTGTTTGATTCATCGCTTTGCCAATACTTTGTCTTTATTACAGTCTTTTCCTTCAAAGAAATGCAAATAAGATTCTTGGCTTTTAATTAAGAAAAGCCTTAAGTGCCATACTACCTATATTACTAAAGTACAATGGGCTCTGTTTCTGTATGTTGAAATACAGTTGATCATGCAGTTTCATGAAATATATACGATTTTTATTGGGCTTAAAAAAAAAGAAAAAGAAGACCAGTCTGCCATAAGGAGAGAGACTTTGCTAGGGTTAGG
Organism: Madoqua kirkii; assembly: GCA_006408675.1. Classification (NCBI taxonomy): domain Eukaryota; kingdom Metazoa; phylum Chordata; class Mammalia; order Artiodactyla; family Bovidae; genus Madoqua; species Madoqua kirkii. The sequence continues at coordinate 5,040 of SJYC01087655.1, forward strand.
GAAAACCATAGCAAACTGAAATGTAGAAAATTTCTTAAAGATATCACACTTTCAGGAAATCAAACTACACATTAAAGTACACTTCTGATTTTAATCATAGCTCCTATTGACTTCCACTGAGGTACGGAAGAGGAATAAAACCCGATATCCACATTCTAACACAGTCCCCTCAGTGACTCTGGGGATTTTGCTTTGACATTCACTGTCATGTTTTAAGGGTTGGAATATTATGTCTGTAGGTTATTTTCTTTCAAAATAAAAACGTACTCAAGATTATGACAACAACAAAATCCTCTAACCAAGTAATTATGTCATTTTCTGTGTACACATCAAGTCGTGTACCAGGGAGGTCATCAATCCCAAGGAAGCAGAATGCCATCCACTCACCTATCTTGGGGAGGGGCCCATTGCATCTTGGTGTTGGAGTCACCAAGTAAAACACAACAGTCAAGCACTGGATGGAACAACACTACCTACACAAAGAAGAGACAGAGGAAGATCAGCTTCAGTAGTGAACTTTGGTCCCCAGTGGCCAGCAGTCTCTCCTGATGGCCAACTCAGGGTGACTGGCCTATGCTCACAATTGTCTTACTACGGTGAAAGGAACTTTGATCCTTCTTGTGGAGTCTGAAATCCTGAAAGCTGGCGGTGTGCCTGAGGGCCACTGACACACAGGCTTAAGCAGAACCAAGGAGTTCTCATTGTGCCTGAAACAGGGAAAGATATTCCCACACAAAGTGATAAACCCAGTACAGGCTGTGTGGATTCCCTATCTCTTCGTAAGGAGAGTTCTAGGGCCAAAGCCCATTCTTTTGTAGCTAAGTGGGGTGGAAAGGCTGCAGGCAGGAGACAGCTTTTTGCAACAGCACTTTTCCTTTATTTGTAGTTTTCTAGAAGATTCATCTCTCTCTGCTCTAACTTAGAAGTAATTTTGCATTTCTCTTAGTGACTCTCTTCCAGTGTTCAAGGCAATTGTGACAACTTAACTGTATAGAGGAGAGCATCAGTTTTGAGTCAGGCAGAGTCAGGTTTAAATCCTAGATTCGTTGAATAGCTGATGTTTGGCATTTTCAACCTTTTAATTGGGATTACTGCAAGGAATAAAGTGATTACAGATGTGAAAGTATGTGGTTCCAAGAAGATGGTACCAAGTAACAACTGTTGCTTTTCTTCCTGTATATATATATATATATATATATAAACTTTTTCAAAGGCTAAAGAAAATTTTATAAGCAGAATAAGACTCTGAATATTGTTATTTCATTCCAATGGCGAGGATGGCGTGTTCAGGCCCTACTGATAACCCTCAGGAAAACCTTTCAGCATCTACTCTGCATCATCTGAATGACTGCCACTGCCACCAGCTACTCTCCCTTTGTTCTATTTTTTTCAGGTTCAATCTCCATTTTGCTACTAATATTCTTAAATGAAAAAAAATAACATTGAAAAAAATCTTAAATGATATTTTAATGTGTTACCTGCTCAAGACATTCAATGTTCTGTATTTTATATAATCATGGGATGAAAGAACTGAGAGGAATTGTAAAGATCATATGGTCCAAGGAATTCTGAACATTGCTATTTCATTCCAATGGCGAGGATGGCGTGTTCAGGCCCTACTGATAACCCTCAGGAAAGCCTTTCAGCATCTACTCTGCATCATCTGAATGACTGCCACTGCCACCAGCTACCCTCCCTTTGTTCTATTTTTTCCAGGTTCAATCTCCATTTTGCTACTAATATTCTTAAATGAAAAAAATAACATTGAAAAAAATCTTATATGATATTTTAATGTGTCACCTGCTCAAGACATTCAATGTTCTGTATTTTATATAATCATGGGATGAAAGAACTGAGAGGAATTGTAAAGATCATATGGTCCAAGGAAGGCAAGTGCCAATTCTCTTCAGCTGGTGGCAGACGCCTGTAGTGAACATTTTGCAAAGGATTCTGAGACTCAGCACTGGCTTATCAGCTCTGTAGTTGATTAGTGATGTCTGCCTCAGTTATAGAAAGGTAGATGACAGTACATACACCATTTATTTCCTCTTCTTAATTAAATCCTCTTCCTCTAGCTAGTTCTTGTGATCCATTTTCATCATTTAAGTAATATGTGAATAATGCTACTCCTTTATTTTTGTTTTAGAGCTGATTATTTTTACTTCTCACTATAAATGATGAGGATTAGCTTATTTTATACCCTGTCCATTGAACATACCTATTTCTTGTCCCGCCATATACTTTTCTTGTCCCGCCATATACATTTCTTGTCTTGACCATATACTAAATAGCTTTATGCTATAATTTTAACAATTTTGAAGTTTCATATTTGCATTATTATGAATAAATGTTATCCACACCTGAGTCACATTAGATAATTGCTTACAAAATTGTATTCCCCAATATTTATATACATTGTGTTTTTATTTGTAGTTTTCTGTGTACTTATCATTAGTTCAACCCCAAACTGTCCTGTTAGTGAATAAATTTCCTCTCAGCATGTTAAAACACATTTGGTAGTCTATTCATTTAATCTTCTTATAGAAATCACTTCTGAGACTTTTCAGTAATCTCTAGCCAAAAACCAGTAGGAACATACCTATGGTCGAATGAGTTGAGTTTACTACTCATTGCAGCAAAGGAAAATACACACCAGGCGGAATAGTAGGGTATCTCAGTGTAGCCTATTAGAAAGGACACATAGGTTTGGGGCTGGTGTTATGTTTTGGGGGATGGTTTAAGAAAACAGGACTTTGCCTTAGATTTGAATATTGTCAGAAAGTGAGGGTAATCCTATGATTGAGTATCTTAATAAATTTTATGGCAGAAAGAGAAAAGACTGGATTGAGGCTAGAGCTATAATAGGCAAGGAAGACCAGGAGGTGGGAATACATGATATTTTGTGGCTTGGACATGTTTTTGTTTCTATCTGTGACCAAAGGCAAATACAAAGTGGTCTTGTTTTTGTCTATGATCATAGAATGGTCTTGTCTGATGGTGATTTTCTGTTAAATTGTGTTCAACAGAACACCAAGGCCCAGCTATGAGTGCCAGGTCAACTGCCAGATATCAGAAGCTGCTTTTCTCTTCTCAGTTTTCCGATCTGTTGCAAACTGGGTCTCACTTCTCTACATGTACACTCCCCAGCTTAGGAGCCTTACTCCAGCATCTTGGTGACTCCCTTTATCTCTCTTCTATGTTGGATCCTGTAGTCCATGATTCTCTTCTATTTCTCTTTTGACCTACTCTCTTTTTGTGGGAAGGGGATACTGTCTTCCTTTACCTGAGGAAAGGTGAAGGAAAATAATCTTTTAAGACTGGTGTGTCAGAAAATGCATTGTCAGAACACCTTGCATATCAGGAAATATTTTATCCTCACTTTAGCTTAACAGATAATTAATAATTTTACTGGATGACATTTTAATTGGAAATTATTTTTCCTCATAATGAAGGCATAGATCAATTGTCTTTTATTGCACTACTAAGACACTTGGTGCCATTCTCATGCTTGATTGTTTGAAACCAGTTTTTCTTTTTTTCCATGCTGGAAACTTGTAGGATTTTTTATTGCCTCCCAAAATTTAAAATTTCATGATGAAGTTCCCACTTGTGAGGCTTCTATTTTTAGCCATCACACTGGACACAGAGTGGGTTCTTTGCATAAAGAGACTTACATTTTTTATCTCTGAACCACCATCTTAAGTAATTTCTCCAAGTTTGTCCACTTTTATTTTACTATTCTCTTTCTGGGACTTCTATTATCCAGATGTTAGACCTTCTCAAAGAATCCTTTTAATTTTCTTGTCTTTTTTCTCATATTTTCCGTTGTTTTGTTTTTCTGACTTGCTACAAAGGAAATTTCCTCCACTTTTTCTTCCATTCTGTTATATTTTAAATTTCCATGAGCTATTTTTCTCCTAATGCTTTTTTTTATTGTACCCTTATGCATACTTCATATCATTTTTAATCTCACCAAAGATATTAATAATAGCTTTTTGTTTTTTTCTTTTCTCTGCAAATTACATTTTTCTGTTTTTTGTGTTGTTTAGTTTTTCTCTTTCTTAATAGAAATTTTTCTCATCTATCTGGTGATCCTTAGCTATCAAGTTATATTTAAGAGTAAGGGTACTATAAAGCTAACTGCATGCTGTTTCTGATGATGAGGTTTGCCACTATAGACTTATCTCACTTGACACAAATATATAACGGATTTCTCCTGACCAAAGAAGAAATTGTAGTGGAATGCTCACAAGCTGTTCGTATTTTAGTAAAGAAACACTATTTATATTGGACTAATTCTGGCTATTAAGTCCATAAAATAACACTCGTGTAGCGTAGAACAGAAATGAAAATAAAAGTCCTTTTCCTTCACTGATTTCAAGAAAAGTCTATACTTTTGTTCTAGCTCAGTTTCAGGGAGAGACTAGCTTCCTCTTTGAACTTATGACTTACAGCTAGCCCAGCCACGGTCCTACGATGACTGGCAGGCAGTACTTGAAAATAGGAGTGGGTCAGGCCAGTCACTCCCAGCCTGAACATTTCAGACTTGCTAGCACTCCAAAAACAAAAAAGATAAAGGAGAGCATGAAGGGCTCAGGCCATTCTTCAAAGTTTGTTTCCCCCTAGGGACAACTGTTTGATCCTCTTAGGCCTTTGACTGTAGACCCTCCCAGAATTCCACAGACCTCATGAAAATTTGAAATATTTCAGAAAAACAACAGAGCCTTAAAGAAACTGAAGTTCACTGATACAAAGTAATTGACATGTTTACAACATAATATGCCTAATTACTGAATTTTATGAAAGTAAATGTTTGTTCACGTATTAAAAATGTCAGGAAAAACAGACACCAAACTATTAATGCTGCCTCCTAATGAGTAGCACCTGAATGTGGAAGTGGGGAGTGAAGATGTTTAATTTCTTACTTTACCTACTTTTTTCATTTTTTGTTACAATAAACACACAGCTTTAAAAAATATATCAAATGCTACTCTACAAAAATCAAATAAATAACTAAAATGAATAAGCTTACAAAACATACTATATATACAGTTTGGGGACTTGAAAATAATGATCAATTACTTTACCTCGGTATTAGAACTTAATATTAGAACTTTGATACTTGATCAGTTTTTCGCTTCTCCATTAGTGGAAATTTCAGTGTAACTCCAGCCTACTCCCCAGATTACCTTAGGAAGATTTCCTTTGGAAGAGATGTATCAATCAGGTTTTTAATTTGGCTTCAAGAAGTAATAGACACTCAATTACAGTGGCTTAAGTAAATAGGAGTTGCTTCATTCAAATAATAAAAAAAATAAAATCCAAAGATAGGCACACACCAAGCAGTTTCACATAATGGAAAGTCCAGAGCCTCTGAGCTTTCTCATTACAAAAATGGTCATTAAGCCTCTGGGCATAAGATCATACAGAAGTGAGGAAGGGCAGAGAGCAAAATGCATATGGCAGCTGACTTGGCTGACACTGTCTTTCTAAAACAGTCACTTTTCCAGGAGCACCTCCAGATTTCCACTTACATTTTATTGGCCCACCTGGCTCTTATCATCACCCCCAACTCTGAACAAGTTTGAAGATTTTTTGATACACTGCAGCTCTGAACAAAACTGGGGTTCTGTTAGTAAGGTCAAAGTGGAGGACAGATATTGGATAGGCAGCCAGGAGGCTCTGCTACCAATGGCTCATCTTGTTACCTCTTTCACAAACAAAGCACGTGTAATTCCCTCCTGAAACTAGAGGGATGGGTTTGTGGAGAATTGAGAAAATGTCTAAAAGCAGTTATGCAGAGTTCAAAAAATGAGTATCATTCACTGTAGTATTGTTTGTAATTTAAAACATTGGAAAAAACTTAAAATGCCTGAGACCCGAATCCAGGAAAATTTGTCAGGAGCCTTTAGTTGAGAGGAGTTGATGAGTTTGCTCTCATCGTATCTTCTGTAGAAACTGTATAAGCTTCTCTAGTCCCTGTCAGTGTACATGTACAGATTTGCTACACTTGGGAGCAACATTTGGAGCAGCCTGCTCATAGGCATCAGTGGCAGAGAAATAGTCAGGGACCAAGATACTTGCTGGACTCCAATCTGTCCAGGAAGAATTAACTCTACTTTCCAGAAGGAAAAATCAAAGTCTTCCTCACTGGCTTCTCAACTCTTCCTTGAAAACTTCCTTGATTTTTCAAGTCTATGTGGAGCTCTCCATTTTCTGACCTGCTGTAGAAATTATCTGCTCATCCAAATCACAAAGTATATATATTGTTACATGGATTTCACCATACCATGTCCCATTTTCCTAAGTCCAGTACATGCTTCTCAGCAGCCAGCTCTCTGCAGTAGGAGGCCATGGAAAGCAGGATGTCATTGGGCCTCTGTGGACCAAAAAAAAAAAAAAGCTACTGAAGACACACAGGTTCATGGGTGTGGAGCATCCAAAGATACATTTCAACTACTTTAAAAGATCAGTGTGAACTTCAGAAGAATCCTGTTTAGTGACCTTTAAATCACTAAAAGAGTATGATCTTCTCTTCTTGGGACACATTATAGCCAATATTCAACTTTGGTGCCTAGAAGTATGTGCTGTCACAGTAGGAAATAAACCACATCAGACTGGAGTCATGAGCTTTTGATGTGAAGATCCAACTCTAAATCTTCTCTGAGTCAAGCATGCAGTCAGCACCCCAATGTATCCTTGGATAATACTCCTTCCCCATCAGCTGCCACGTGTCCTCTTTTTCTCTGCTCTCTTCTCCATCATAAAGAATCCAATAAGTTCATTGCTAATAAGGGAACAACATCTTATAATAAGATGTTCTCTCTTCAAAGGACTTTGACAGAGGACAAAAGCACAAGCTAATACAATAGAAATGTAATGGTGGAATCTCAAGTATCTGCATGCAGTCAGCACCCCAATGTATCCTTGGATAATACTCCTTCCCCATCAGCTGCCACGTGTCCTCTTTTTCTCTGCTCTCTTCTCCATCATAAAGAATCCAATAAGTTCATTGCTAATAAGGGAACAACATCTTATAATAAGATGTTCTCTCTTCAAAGGACTTTGACAGAGGACAAAAGCACAAGCTAATACAATAGAAATGTAATGGTGGAATCTCAAGTATCAACAAAAAAGTTAAGAGAGTTTTCTTTTGTATAACAACTTTCCAGGTACTCAAACTACTACAGAGTACACAACTATTCTGTTCTTAATAATTCCTTTTTTTCTTTATAGTATTTCATAAATGAATTCAGGTAAGCACTGATATAAAAAATATCATTTGAAGACATGTTTCCAAAGTGCTGAGTCATTAAAGAGGTAGTAAAATACAGTGTTAAGACCATGGGCTCTGAGTCCAACTGCCTGGGTTTACATGTACACCACCATGCAAGGTGCTTAAATGTCTTTGTTTCTCATTCTCATCTGTATAATTGGAGATAATATTACCTACCCAATGGGGTTATTATGAGAATTAAATAAGACTATACACATAAGCCAGAGTAGGGAATGGCACCCCACTCCAGTACTCTTGCCTGGAAAATCCCATGGATGGAGGAGCCTTCTGAATGTTGAGCTTTAAGCCAACTTTTTCACTCTCCACTTTCACTTTCATCAAGAGTAGTAAGGTTTTTATTTCCAAATGAATACGAAGTAGAATATTTGCAGCTGGTGAATTACAAATCTCTTGCAAATCTTCGTATTTCAATTTACCATGACTTTACAAAGAACAGTCAGCATAATAAGCAGTTTCCTGTAAGAGTGAGAATCACAATTTGCCCACCAGTTTTCAAAAGGTTCATGATGGGGTTGACTACAGGACACTGAAAATTTCTTTCTTGTATAATACCTGTTTTAAATTCTGATTTCCAGATTGAAGCTATTCCTAAAGATGATACCACATTATCTGAGAGAAGGCGAGAACTCCATAAGGAAGTTGAAGTAGCGAAGAGGAATTTAACCCAGCAGGTTAATATCAAGTTTCACTTAAGTTTCTAAGAATGTCCATTTTCAAAAGGTTCATGATGGGGTTGACTACAGGACACTGAAAATTTCTTTCTTGTATAATACCTGTTTTAAATTCTGATTTCCAGATTGAAGCTATTCCTAAAGATGATACCACATTATCTGAGAGAAGGCGAGAACTCCATAAGGAAGTTGAAGTAGCGAAGAGGAATTTAACCCAGCAGGTTAATATCAAGTTTCACTTAAGTTTCTAAGAATGACTAATGCAAAGTTGTGTTTTTAACTGTGTTCCATGAAACCTCATTAGTAGAAGAGTCAAAGAGAGTATGATCCTACCTAATATGAGTCTGTTTCTTTATCTCAAAGTCCACTCAAACCCACATTAAAATTTTGGAGGAGGAAAAAAATATGTTCGAGCTGGCAAAAAATTATACAAATTCATGACAGTTTAAAGTAAAAAGCCTACTGATTCAAAATAAATAGTAAATGCATTATTTCACCAATATCCAATTTCAAATTTTGTTTATCCAAAACCACTGTCAAAGTAAAACATGCTTTTATTTCTCTTCAAAACTTTACTTGAAAATACAGTCTGGATAAGAAAAAGTTCTATGCTATCATGTTTGCACATTCTTTTTATAAGATAAATACTTGGTGCTAAGGCAACAGAGTTACTTTTTGTGTTTTAATAAATAAACTCTACTTAGAAGATTTTAAAAGTAGTCTGAGATACTGGCCTTAGTTCAGTTCAGTCACTCAGTCGTGTCTGACTCTTTGCAACCCCATGAACTGCAGCACGCCAGGCCTCCCTGTCCATCACCAACTCCTGGAGTTTACCCAAACTCATTTCCATCAAGTTGGTGATGCCATCCAGCCCTCTAATCCTCTGTCGTCCCCCTCTCCTCCTGCCCTCAATCTTTCCCAGCATCGGGGTCTTTTCAAGTGAGTCAGTTCTTCCCATCAAGTGGCCAAAGTATCGGAGTTTCGGGTTCAACATTGGTCCTTCCAATGAACACCCAGGACTGATCTCCTTTAGGATGGACTGGTTGGATCTCCTTGCAGTCCAAGGGCCTTAGTGTGTTCCTTCAAATAAATACTTTATAATATTTGTGTTTTTCCAAAAGAAAATCCTATCAGAAGCTGAGTCTAAGTTAGTAGAACAGCAAATTGCTGAGGAAAACAAGCTTTTAAAGGAGCAAGAAAACATTCAAGAACTGCTTTTCAACCTTGTCCGTATGACTCAAATCAAAATTGATGAGAAGGAGCAAAAATCCAAGGATTTCCTGAAAGCTCAGGTAACTGCATTTTTGTAACCATTCATTAATTACCACAACAGTCCAGGGTAGCCTCATGTTAATACAATGTTCATTAGAAAACTATGACTACGTCCCCTTCAAGTTCAGTGACTACACAGCTTCCCTAAACAAAACTCAACCATGCAATGAAAAACAGTCCCAGGATTCAGCTGGCAACAGTCAACAATCTAGAGGGGAAAAGAATTAGATCAATGACAATGAGCAGAGGATTTGAACAGATGACAATTTCAGTAAGAATAAGGTGGGTACCTCCAGGGGAAACGGCTGACAGCCCAAAGGCATAGGTGTCTGTGATTCACCACCATCCCACAGTCCATCATGATTTACCCGGAACAACTCAGGAGCCGCAGCATCAGACCACTCTCCTTCCCAAGTTCATCGAGTCAGCATCATTTAAACCAATGTGAGAAGAGTTACTTTTAGTAACTGTTTCACCCTATGCCTTTCCTGGGCTCCTGACCAAGTACCAGAGCTGACCCAGTGCAATATCCCCAAACAAAATCAACCATGAAACAACAGCAAAACAATCTTTCCATGATAGCTAAAATCCTAACATTACAATCACTTATTCTACATAAGGATTGTGTCCAGAGACCCTCTTTTAAAAACTATTATGGAGTTTCCCTAGTGGTCTAGTGGTAAAGAATCCACCTGCCAATGCAGGAGACATGGGTTCCATCCCTGGTCCAGGAAGATCCCACATGCCCCGGAACAATTACCCCCAAGTGCTGCAACCACTGAGGACTACACACTTAAAGCTGGTCTTCCACAACCAGAGAAGCCACCGCAATAAGAAGCCTGAGCGCCACAAGAAAGAGTAGCTCCCACTCGCTGCAGCTAGAGAAAGCCCCCACACAGCACCCCAAACACTAAAATAAGTATAGAACTCTTCTTAAAAACGATATGACATGTTACTAAAGTAGATCATGCCCCGGAACAATTACCCCCAAGTGCTGCAACCACTGAGGACTACACACTTAAAGCTGGTCTTCCACAACCAGAGAAGCCACCGCAATAAGAAGCCTGAGCGCCACAAGAAAGAGTAGCTCCCACTCGCTGCAGCTAGAGAAAGCCCCCACACAGCACCCCAAACACTAAAATAAGTATAGAACTCTTCTTAAAAACAATATGACATGTTACTAAAGTAGAATACCGAAATTTACCATGTGACCCAGATGCTGGCTGTTTCTGAGTGCAGCTTTGTTTAATTCTGAGCAAGCATTCATACAGGGTAGCGTTTCTTATTTTTCAGGAAGAATGCACAACAAAGCGTTAGTGAGCCATGAGGGTAAATACAGATGAGAGAACACTAAGGTAAAGATCTACGTCACTCAGCACATGACCAACTATCCAAACTGCCCTTTAACTGTTTATCGCCACATCCCCCACCACCCCAGAATATTTGAGAGAGAGAAACTAAAGGTTTAGCATGGTTGGGGCATGGGAAGATGGGGAAAGTGTGTCAAATAGCGAGACTCGAGAGGAGAGGTCAGGCGGTGAAGGTCATTTAATCCCTGTTGAACAGTTTGGATCCTTGTCCCAGAAGCTCAGGCAAAGCCCAGTAGAGTTCAGGGGGTTTCAGTAAAGAAGGAAAAGACAGTGGACAGGGAGGAATGGGGAAAAAGAAGGCAGCCTGAAGGAACAGTGTGGCGGAGGGGAGAGGGAGGAATGAAACAAGGAGCGGGATACTTGTCACAAGGAACATGGATCTGTTTCCTGAACTAGACAGTTTTTAAATTAACCTCAAAACCTGATGCATGTGTTATCCACGTGTGACTAATCTGTGTCTGTCAAATCTCATGACTAAATTGGCTAATTTAGCTCTCTAATTGCTAATTACTATCAAAGGAGATCAATTCTTTCTCTTGAAATATGGAAATCAATAAAGGAAAATATTGTTTCCCTGAACTATTCTGAGCGTTGGGGATTGATTAATCTGTTAAACAGTGGTAATACACTATACTTTCCATAAGGAACAGTCAATCTTATTTATTTTCACCTCTCATCTACACCGCTAAGATAAAAGGTGAAGGGACAAAGAAAGTCAGCGTTGCTATCACCTCCAAGTGGGAGTGGATGCCTACATTTTACATCTCTTTAATTTTTCACAGACACAGTTACTTAGATGCCTAGTTTCTTTTATGGGAATTGCTCTCACAGTCCTTAAGGCCAGCAGAAACTGGTTTCTACTAGCAAAATTATGTACTTCTTTGAATACATTTCTCACCCTAGACGAGAGACAGAATATCTTTAAATTTGAAGATGTAACTAGTTCATTTAGCACTTGGTATATCTTGAGGACTTTGGAAACGATAACTGCTGTCTTTTAAAATATTTGTGTGGAATCTTATTTCTTACCTCCTTATGGATCTGGTCTCAGCATATCACTTCATTTTGTAGGAAAAAACACCCACAGGACAAAATAATAGCAAGGTGCTTTAAAATCATGGTTTCTCTGGTGGTCCAGGGGTTAAGAATCCACCTTGCAATGCAGGGGACGCAGGTTTGGGCTCTGGTTCAGGAAGATTCCACATGCGGGGGCGGGAGGTGGGCGGGAACTAAGCCGCTGCCCTGCGGGGCCTGCACCGGAGAGCACTTGCGCGCCAAGTACTGAGCCTGCGCATTCTGGAGCCCCTGCCGGGCAGCTAGAGAGAAACCTCCGCGCTGCAACTAAGACCTACCGCAGCCAAAGATAAATAAACAAAAATAAAATTATGACTTCAGTCTCTCACCAAAAATCATTGAGGCTTCAACTCTCAACAGTTCTGTGACAACCTAGAGGGTTGGGATGGGTGGGAGGTGAGTTGGGAGCGATGCTTAAGAGAGAGAGGGACATATGTATACCTATGGCTGATTCATGTTGATGTATGGCAGAAACTAACACAATATTGTAAAGCAATTATCCTCTAAAAAGGAAAAAAAAAAACAACACCTGATTTCAAACCCCCTCCCTCCACTATCCTTTGCCAATTCCTTGCTCACCCAACCCAATCGTGCTTTCGTAATCATTCTTTGGCTCTTGAAAAGTTCCCTGAACTTTTCCTCAGACCAACGTGGGCAGGCTCCTTTTTCTCCCTCCTCTCTGGATCTTTCTGTCCTTTAATGAACCCTTTGTCCTAGTCAATGCAATTCAGTTCAGCTGGCCAGGTAATTTTCAGCCCCCACCCTCACCTCTTCCCTGTGATCTGCACAACCCAGCTGATGAAGATAGAATGGTCTTTATTGGATACTTATGAGACAGGGTGAGGCTGGGAATATCCACATGCTGTTGGTGGTGGACTTTTTAAAAATTTCACAATTAACTTTTCTATTTCAGCAAAAATATACCAACATTGTTAGGGAGATCAAAGCAAAGGATCTTGAAATCCGGATACACAGGAAGAAAAAACGTGAAATTCATCGGAGGTAAAAGAATTACTCGAGGACTTATCTAGTTAGTTTAAAGAGGGAAACAGATATTTATTTCACAAGTTTCAAAAATTCTTGTGTTTTCACAGACTCAGAGAGTTTGCTAAACTGTATGACACTATTCGAAATGAAAGAAACAAATTTATTAACTTACTTCACAAAGCTCACCAGAAAGTCAATGAAATAAAAGAAAGGCATAAAATGTCATTAAATGAACTGGAGATTTTAAGAAACAGTGCAGTTACTCAAGAAAGGTAAGTCTTACAGTAACTACTGTCCTTTCAAAAGTTTCTCTTCTGAGTCACTGAATGATAAAATACCCTAGGGATGATGAAGTAGAAAACAAGTCTTCTGCAAAGCTAGAAAAGCCCTTGCTCACATACCTTGCCTTAGAGCTGACAAGCTAAGCATTTGAATGTGATTCCTTATGCTTCTACTTGGGAGCTGTATATTTTTTAAGTGAGGGGAAAACTAAACCTGTACCTATTCTCATTTTATTTTCATTTATTCATCTAGAAATAAAAGCACAAATTTGACAATCTGCATTTAAAGTTAGAAGACAATCAAATGTTAATTAACCAGCATCCCAAGTTGTAGTCCTGAAGCACCTAATATACTTGTAGGAGGCAGTAGAGCAGAGCTGTCTAGGTGACTTTCCTAGACTCAAATCCCAGTCCTACCACTTACTAGTTGTGTGACCTTGGGCAAGCAATCCTAGCTTTCTGGGCCCACTTTTTTTAATCCATAGATAGTCCTTTATATAGGACTTTTTGTTATTAAATGAATTAGTCCAATGGTTGTTTTCTAAACTTTATTATTTACCATGTGACAAGATCTGGTGGACTCTCCCACCTGTATTTAGTCCCTGATCCATAGAATCTATACAACCTGAACTTTTTCTGGTGGCCACTATTGCCTGATTTTCTTATCTAAAGATATTACAAACTAGGCCCTTGTGTGGGGGGTAGTGGAAGGGAGGTGGAGATAGAGCTGAGAGGGGACTGGTATGAAAAGACACAGCTAACATCCTAATCAGGTTGTCATCCTACATGAAAGCAAATGTCATTTGCAGAGGCCACGCTTTCATTCGGCATTGATTCTGATGCCATATTAAGTCAAGCACTACGTTAGGTCCAGTGGGCATTGTCAGGTGTAACCACCTGCACCCTCAAGACAGCAGAGTCCCCTGGTGACAAGCGAGCAGTAAATGAATCACTGTAGTCTCTTGCTTTGATAAAGGGGAGCAGCAGATTCTTGGGGCACAAAGGAAAGATGTCCTAATGCAGATTAGAGGAAGTTGGAGACTTGGAAAATTATAGAAATTCCTAAAGAGTATGACATGATGAACATCATCATTACTATTACTACTGTCATTTCAAGGAACATACTAAGGCAAGAGCTACTTTGATAGTTTATGTTTCTGAAGTCTTCATTGTTTTTAAAGAAACTAAAGGAAGTTATAATCATACCCATCTTCCCATTATTTTTAAAGAAAGCTACAAAATTCTATGCTGAAGCATGCCAACAACATTACCATCAGAGAAAGCATGCAGAACGATGTGTGCAAAATTGTAGCAAAACTTCAAGAAATGAAAGAGAAGAAAGAAGCCCATTAAATAACATCGACAGACTTGCCAACATGATCACAATGATTGAAGAGGAGATGGTACAGCTTCGGAAGAAATATGAAAGAGCTGTTCAGCGTCGAAATGAAAGGTGAAAACCAGGAACCTGATGTGAGAATAAAGAACCCAGAGACCTGATTTAGAAGTGTTGCCCATTTTTCTGTCTAGACTTGACAGTGAACAGTGAGGGACCTTTGACACTTAGATGTCATTAGCCTCTGCAGGGCAGGGAGGGGGGCTGTATGCTTTCCTTGAAAATAAGACACTTTGTCCTCATAAGAGACACAGGAAAGAGTAGGGTTTGGGAAGCTGCTTGCTTAAAGATCACAGTCCTTTCTTAGGCTACCATTTAGGATATTATCAAATTATTTCAGAATAATTGATATAAATAAGAAGTCTTTGGATCTTCTACTCACTTTGGGGACAGATCTATTAAATGATTCACCGCAGTACATTTTCTCAGCAAGTAAGTATCACCTTCAAGAGGTGTTACCCTTGCAGCATTATTTCTCCCAGCTATAATAATATTAATCGATTACTACTTAACAGTTTTCCCAAGTTTCTTGTGCTCTAAGAAATCTGGCATTTGAGACTATAGAACCTTGTAGTAATGATGTCAGGCATTATGTATTTTTTTTTTCCATCAAAACTTGCTTGTGTGCTGTTCTGTGTAAGGCTGTGTTCTGTGTAAGTGTTGGGCCCTGAAAGTAAAAATAGGTGATAAAGCATCACACCTGGCTTCCGATGTCAAGAGATCAAAGCAGCTCAGGAGATGACCCAGTGAACAGCAAGTAAAAAAAAAAAAAAAAACAGCTAAGAGTAACCAAATATAACCCTGTGCACACATGTCTTGAGGGAGGTGAGAGAAAGAAAGAAAAGGCAATAAAAGATTGCTTTGGGATAATAGATGGGATAACTCTGGGATAATAGACGCAGACGTATCAGGGGAGAACTTCAGGGTCCTGACAAACACAACTTTTTCAAAGGCCTGGCAGGTGTTCTCTCTGGGAAAAGAAAGTCCTCTTATGTGGCTCCTGGCACAAATCAAAGCATGTAGGCAGTGTGTTCCCAGACCCTGGTCAGTTCTGTGAGGCTGGAATTAGAAAATTCTTGCTTTGTTTTTTCCCCATAGTCTCCTCAGGAGGGGTCTTTCCCCGGCATGATTTCAAAAGACAGGATTTTGCTTATGGGGAAACTAGCATCAGAAATATTTGACTGTGAAAGAGCCTAATGGGTCTGGCAAGTTAGAGAGAGCAGAATAGCTGCAAGAAACACATTCCCTGGCCGCCTGCCTGGGTACCTCTGGCCAGATCTTGGCTGGCGAGTCTGGCCCATGAAAAGGGTCTGCAAAAAATCAGACTCTGGGATCACGTTGTTCATGTGTGGGGAGTGACATTCTTTGCTATCCAGGGAGAACCTTTGGGACTTGCAGATATACTACGGCCAGCCAACAACATAGTTAGCTCAGAGTCCAGATGCTAAACAACCCTCTCGTCTCATGCCCAGAAATATTCAAAATGTAAGAGTTTAACTAGAAAGCCAACAGTGAGTGTCTATTGTCTTCTGGAATTATGCAGTGTTGATGTGTTATTTTGCACCCAAATCCAGAGGGGACCACAATGACTAGTAGCACAGTGGCCTCAAAACCCTCTCAGCCTCTGCCTTTCAATTTGACTGTAGTGGTGTTCAGCTGATAGAGCGGGAAGAGGAAGTGTGCATTTTTTATGAAAAAATAAATATCCAAGAGAAGATGAGGCTAAATGGAGAAATTGAACTGCATGTCCTGGAGGAAAAGATCCGATTCCTGAAACTCAAGATTGCTGAGAAGCAAAGACAGATTCACGTGACCCGGAAATTACTGCCAGTCAAGAGTGCTTTGGATGCTGACTTAGCAGTGCTCCAGATTCAGGTGGGAAATGTATTCATGACAAAATTCCTGGGACCATTTGCCTTTTTTTTTTCCTCCTTTGTTTGTATGTCATATAAGTTCTTTCTTGTAAATCAAGCCATGCTACTGCAGGTACCTAGGAGAACTCATGAGTTAAATGTCAGGGTACAATCTGTGCTTCAGACATCTGAACTATAGATTGTCTTTCAATCCCTGGTGAATCACTTTCTGCCTTTCTTGGAATTTAGACCCTCACAAATCTCAACTCTAGCTCAGCTTCTTCAGAGCTGGCTCTCGCTGTGTGTGCTTAGTCATGTTAGACTGTAGCTGACCCCATGAACAGTAGCTCACCAGGCTCCTCTGTCCACAGGATTTCCCAGGCAAGAATACTTGAGTGGGTTGCCATTTCCTTCTCCAGGGCATCTTCCTGACCCAGGGATTGAACCCCACATCTTCTGCGTTGGCAGGTGGATATTTTACCGCTTCACCACCTGGGAAGATGACAGGCTTCCACCACCACCCACATAATTATGTTTTTGATGCCTGCTGGAAGATCTTGCAGACCATCTAGCTCTCTTATTTTTGATACTCTTGTTCTCTAGAGCCAAGATTTTTGTTTCTGTAAACATTGATAATCATATATAGACTCCTTGTTAACACCTGTAATTTCCCTCTATTTTAATAACTTGGCCTTTGATGTGGTTATTTTAAAGTGGAATAAATTCATAGCATTTAAACACAAAATAGCCAATATATAAAGCCATTAATATAAAGCTATTTTCTTATGTAATAATTATACTTTTTATCTTAGTGAAAATAGAAGAAGAAAAAAACTAAAACATTTGAGGCTAAATTTTTCCCATTGATTCAGTGTAGCAGGAACACATTTTAACCTATGGTTTCTAAAAAGCCCCGTTTGCTTTCAGATTTTTTGATTATAAAACTAAGACAAGTTCCACTTACAAAGTTTTGTAAAACATGTTAAAAAGTTAAAAAAATTACATCCCTAAGATATAATTACTATTAAACTTATGAAAAATTTAGATGATATCCTTCTGGTCTTTTTCTAGGAAAATGATTTTATTAGCTCATGCTATAGACACAGTTCTCCTTCAGAATGTACTGGTTGGATCTCCTTGCAGTCCAAGGGACTCTCAAGAGTCTTTTCCAACACCACAGTTCAAAAGCATCAATTCTTCGGTGCTCAGCCTTCTTTACAGCCCAACTCTCACATCCATACATAACCACTAGAAAAACCATAGCCTTGACTAGATGGACCTTAGTCAGCAAAGTAATGTCTCTGCTTTTGAATATACTATCTAGGTTGGTCATAACTTTTCTTCCAAGGAGTAAGTGTCTTTTAATTTCATGGCTGCAGTCACCATGTGCAGTGAGTTTGGAGCCCCCCAAAATAAAGTCTGACACTGTTTCCTCATCTATTTCCCATGAAGTGATGGGACCAGATGCCATGATCTTCATTTTCTGAATGTTGAGCTTTAAGCCAACTTTTTCACTATCCTCTTTCACTGTCATCAAGAGGCTTTTTAGCTCCTCTTCACTTTCTGCCATAAAGGTGGTGTCGTCTGCGTATCTGAGGTGACTGATATTTCTCCCAGCAATCTTGATTCCAGATTGTGTTTCTTCAAGTCCAGCGTTTCTCATGATGTACTCTGCATATAACATAAATAAGCAAGGTGGCAATATACAGCCTTGACGTACTCCTTTTCCTATTTGGAACCAGCCTTTTGTTCCATGTCCAGTTCTAACTGTTGCTTCCTGACCTGCATACAGATTTCTCAAGAGGCAGGTCAGGTGGTCTGGTAGTCCCATCTCTTTCAGAATGTTCCACAGTTTATTGTGATCCACACAGTCAAAGGCTTTGGCATAGTCAATAAAGCCAAAATAGATGTTTTTCTGGAACTCTCTTGCTTTTTCCATGATTCAGCAGATGTTGGCAATTTGATCTCTGGTTCCTCTGCCTTTTCTAAAACCAGCTTGAACATC
>SJYC01087656.1:0-14735 GCA_006408675.1 Madoqua kirkii
CCACACAGTCAAAGGCTTTGGCATAGTTAATAAAGCAGAAATAGATGTTTTTCTGGAACTCTCTGCTTTTTCCATGATCCAGTGGATGTTGGCAGTTTGATCTCTGGTTCTTCTGCCTTTTCTAAAACCAACTTGAACATCAGGAAGTTCACGGTTCAAGTATTGCTGAAGCCTGGCTTGGAGAATTTTGAGCATTACTTTACTAGCATGTGAGATGAGTGCAATTGTGTGGTAGTTTGAGCATTCTTTTGCATTGCCTTTCTTTGGAATTGGAATGAAAACTGACCTTTTCCAGTCCTGTGGCCACTGCTGAGTTTTCCAAATTTGCTGGCATATTGAGTGCAGCACTTTCACAGCATCATCTTTCAGGATTTGAAACAGCTCAACTGGAATTCCATCACCTTCACTAGCTTTGTTCATAGTAATGCTTTCTAAGGCCCACTTGACTTCACATTACAGGATGTCTGGCTCTAGATGAGTTATCACACTATCGTGATTATCTGGGTCGTGAAGATTAGTTTAATAAAATTCCAATCAAAAGCCCAACAGGAAGCTTAACCTGACAGAGGGATTCTAATGCTCATTTAGAAGAGGAAAGAATTGAGAATTGCCAAGAAAATTTTGAAAATACAAACAGGAAAACTTGATGTACCAGGTATTACAACATATTATCTAATTACAGTAGCCAAAACAGCATGATACTGGGCAAAAATGGGTAGAAAGTAATGGAGAGCTTTAAAATTAACCTTCACATATATGATATTTTAACATTTGATTTCTTTTCTTTCTTTTTTTTTTTTTGCTGAACTCTGTGGCACGTGAGATCTTAATTCATTGACCAGGGATTCAAGGATTGAACCTGTGCCCCTTGCAGTAGAAGCATGGAGTCCTAACCACTGGACCGCTGGCAAGTACTAGCATTTGATTAAAATCAGCATTTCAAACCCAAGGGGAAAGAACAGCTTAGTACATAAATGGTGCTGGGGCAGTTAATCAGGTATTCAGAAAAATAAGTGATATTGATCTCAGGCTACACACCTAAATCAGTTCTTAATTAACTAAAGAGATAAATGTTAAAAAATCTAATTATTCAACTGTACAAATAGCACAGACTCACAAAAGTAGATATCATCAAAAACAAAACTGAGAGGAAAATATTGTATGGAAATATTTACTACAAATATGGTGGGTTAAGTATTAATTTTCTTAATATGCAAAAAAACTCACATAAACTATTCAGTTCAGTTCAGTCGCTCAGTTGTGTCTAACTCTTTGTGACCCCATGAATCACAGCTAGAGCTTTAAAATTAACCTTCACATATATGATATTTTAACATTTGATTTCTTTTCTTTCTTTTTTTTTTTTTGCTGAACTCTGTGGCACGTGAGATCTTAATTCATTGACCAGGGATTCAAGGACTGAACCTGTGCCCCTTGCAGTAGAAGCATGGAGTCCTAACCACTGGACCGCTGGCAAGTACTAGCATTTGATTAAAATCAGCATTTCAAACCCAAGGGGAAAGAACAGCTTAGTACATAAATGGTGCTGGGGCAGTTAATCAGGTATTCAGAAAAATAAGTGATATTGATCTCAGGCTACACACCTAAATCAGTTCTTAATTAACTAAAGAGATAAATGTTAAAAAATCTAATTATTCAACTGTACAAATAGCACAGACTCACAAAAGTAGATATCATCAAAAACAAAACTGAGAGGAAAATATTGTATGGAAATATTTACTACAAATATGGTGGGTTAAGTATTAATTTTCTTAATATGCAAAAAAACTCACATAAACTATTCAGTTCAGTTCAGTCGCTCAGTTGTGTCTAACTCTTTGTGACCCCATGAATCACAGCACACGAGGCCTCCCTGTTCATCACCAACTCCTGGAGTTCACTCAGACTCACATCCATTGAGTCAGTGATGCCATCCACCGATCTCATCCTCGGTCGTCCCCTTCTTCTCCTGTCCCCAATCCCTCCCAGCATCAGGGTCTTTTCCAATGAGTCAACTCTTCTCATGAGGTGGCCAGAGTACTGGAGTTTCAGCTTTAGCATCATTCCTTCCAAAGAAATCCCAGGGCCAATCTCCTTCAGAATGGACTGATTGGATCTCCTTGCAGTCCAAGGGACTCTCAAGAGTCTTCTCCAACACCACAGTTCAAAAGCATCAATTCTTTGGCGCTCAGCCTTCTTCACATTCCAACTCTCACATCCATACATGACTACAGGAAAAACCATAGCCTTGACTAGATGGACCTTTGTTGGCAAAGTAATGTGTCTGCTTTTGAATATACTATCTAGGTTGGTCATAACTTTTCTTCCAAGGAGTAAGCATCTTTTAATTTCATGGCTGCAGTCACCATCTGCAGTGATTTTGGAGCCTCCCAAAATGAAGTCTGACACTATTTCCCCATCTATTTCCCATGAAGTTGGAAAATAAAAGCACCACAAACAGACAATTGGTAGAAAAATAAAATAGCAAGGAGATGTGAAAAAATACTCAACTGTACTGGTGATTGAAGAAATAGAAACCAAGATAGTATACAATTTTATTATTATTATTATTTTTGCCTATGAAATGACCAATGATGAAAATATAGCTCTTATTCAGAGGTGGTGAGTGTGAAGCAAAACAGGCACTTTCATCTGCTTCTATTGAATGTATAAATTGGTACAGTCTCTCTGGAGAGCAATTTGGCAACATCTCTTCAGAGACTTAAACATTCTACTTTGTTCTTTGTGATTCCTAATGCAGGAATCTACTGTGATGAAATATTCCAAGACTGCACAAAGATCTACATCACAGAATTATTTGTGATAATGTAAATTTGGAAAAACTTAAATGTTTATACAATTATTCCCTGGTTGGATCAGGAAAGAACACAAGCTTTGCAAGGGGAGAGAAGAATAAGAAGAGGTGGAATTTTAGGGAGAAAAAGAGCTTGGCTGGTATCGCGTGTGTGAGAATTCAGAGCATGGCTAATTTGAGACTGTCACGTGCTCTGTCCTGGCGAACATGCGGCATGTGGAGGGGTAGGAAGGGGTGAGGCTGAGAAGCTCTTATGCAGTTGCCTGTCTCTCTCATTGGTTTCCCTGGTGGCTCAGGTTGTAAAGAAACTGCCTGTAATGAAGAAGACCTGAGTTCAGTCCCTGGGTCAGTAAGATTCTCCTGGAGAAGGAAATGACAACTCACTCCAGTATTCTCTTACGTGTGAGAACTTAAGATGTAGGGATTCTGTGTCGGTCATCTTTTTCTTTCCAGTGTTTTTTCTTTTTTTATGTTAGTCATCTTCCTGTCCTCCCAAGTTCTTATTAGGTGCTTAATAAATGTCTGTTAGTTTATAAATAAATTTCTTTCAGATGATGAGTGACTTTGAGTTCCATGTTATTGAGTCATGGTGTTACTCTACCAACAGTGAAGATACAACAAAGTTTCTTAGGAAGAAAATTGATAAACTCCTCCTAAGTAACTATTGATTTATTTTTATGACATGCACTAAATTATATTTTAAAGTAAATTTATTTGAACTTCAGTCAGTAGGGGGTGCACAGATGCTGGAAATTCTAATATTAATACAGAGTAATGCTTATTTGTTAATCTTATGGTTCTTTATCCTGGTTACACTCTATTTCCTCTGTATTCCTGTCCCCACAATTTTTCTATCACATACATATATAACAATTAGATAAATAATGCTTCAAAACCACCAGTTACAAAACTGGGTTTTAAAAAGAGCTAATTTAATATTGCTATTTATTATAGTTGTTACAGGTAAGTGGGATATTTAAAAAAATTAGTGCCATAAGGAGAAGAGTTTAAATTGTGTTCATCATTTACTCAGGACAAATTTTCCATAAGAATAGGTGGGAAAGTACTAGGGGAAAAAATGGAGGTGGTATTTTAATGGTCCATGTGAACAATATTACTATAATTGAAACAAGAATAATAGTGACCACTAATTACTCTGCATATAAGTTAAATAAGCAAGGTGACAATATACAGCTTTGATATATGCCTTTCTCAATTTGGAACCAGTTCATTGTTCCATGTGCAATTCTAACTGTTGCTTCTTGGCCTACATACAGATTTCTCAGGAGGCAAATAAGGTGGTCTGATATTTCCATCTCTTTAAGAATTTTCCACAGTTTGTTGTGATCCATACAGTCAAGGCTTTAGCGTAGTCAATGAAGCAGATGTTTTCTGGAATTCTTTTGCTTTTTCTGTGATGCAACAGATGTTGGCAGTATGATCTCTTGTTCCTCTGCCTTTTCTAAATTCATCTTAGACATCCAGAAGTTCTTTGTACATGTACTGTTGAAGCCTAGCTTGGAGAATTTTTTAGCATTACTGTACTAGCATGTGAGATGAGTACAGTTGTGTGGTAGTTTGAACATTCTTTGGTATTGCCTTTCTTTGGGATTGGAATGAAAACTGACCTTTTCCAGTCCTGTGGCCACTGATGAGCTTTCCAAATTTGCTGACATGTTGAGGGCAGCACTTAACAGTATCATTTTTTAGGATTTGAAATTGCTCAACTGAAATTCTGTCACCTCCACTAGCTTTGTTTGTAGTGATGCTTCCTAAGGCCCGCTTGACTTCACACTCCAGGATGTCTGACTATAGGTGAGTGGTCTCACCATCATGGTTATCTGGGTCAGAAGATCTCTTTCTATAGTTCTTTCGTAATTTCTTACCACTCCTTCTTAATATCCTCTGTTTCTGTTAGGTTCATACCATTTCTGATCATTATTGTGCCCATCTCTACATGAAATGTTCTCTTGGTATCTCTGATTTTCTTGAAGAGATCTCTAGTCTTTCCTATTCTGTTGTTTTCCTCTATTTCTTTGCATTGCTCACTTAGAAAGGCTTTCGTATGTCTCCTTGCTATTCTTTGAAACTCTGCATTCAGATGGGTGTATATTTCCTTTTCTTCTTTGCCTTTAGCCTCTCTTCTTTTTTTGGTGATTTGTAAGGTCTCCTCAGACAACCTTTTTGCATTCTTTTTTCCCCGTGGGAATGATTTTGATCACTGCCTTCTGTACAATGTTACAAATCTCCATCCACAGATCCATTAGATCTGTCTATCAGATCTAATGCCTTGAATCTATTTGTCACTTCCATTGTATAATAAATAGTAAGGGATTTGATTTAGGCCATACTTGAATGGTTTAGTGGTTTTCCACTAGAAGGATGTCCAGTCTTTTTATATTTTCCTTAGTGTTGTCCTTCCTGTTCTGGTTAAGATGGTGGATGTATGGTGCTTAGTTTCAGAGAGTATGGCTCATTTAATACCCAGCAGCAATGATACAAAGTTGGTAGGATTTTACCAAGAGGAAAAGGGTAAAATATGAATGAGATGCAAAAATAAACTCCGCAAATGGGAAAATCCCATATATGTAATTTCTTAAGTAGAAGTCAATCAAAATTCCTAGATTAGTTTGGTACAAATGGTTTCAGTGACATCTGAGTTCAGTGGTTTAGACATGCATCTGTGAATAAGCTGGCAGAGAAACTGACCTTTTAGTTTTCAGATTTTTTAGTGAAGAGTAGCAACACAGTGATTTAAAGCATTGGTCCAGGACTGCACTAGGATGACTCTATAATTTCAAGTATACTACTGTTGCTGGAAAATAAAGAGACACTGTCCTAGCGCTCTTCAATACGCACCATAAAACTTCTACTTTAATCTTTCTCCTGATATAGCCCAGGCTTCACAAATGCTAAAGCCACCAAAATATAGATATTCACTGGAGAAGACAAAATCACTGGAAAATTAAGAATGGATATCTTCTAAGCCATTGATCTGAAATCGCTGGCTGTGAAATCTTTGCCAAATAATGCTTCTACGGAGTTGTGTATTTTATGATATGAAGGAAAGTTGAAAGAATACACAAATGTTGTTGTGCTCAGTTACAAACAGAGCCATCTGCTTTCTCTTGGAAATACTAGCTTTGGGATAAGCCATTGTTAGTAACTATTATTAATAGATTCTCTTAAGGTGTCCCTGCAATGAGAATTAGAGTTTAAGAGTCTGAGCCTAAACCAGCAGAGGCTGGAGTAGATTTGGGGGAGCAGTTCATCAGAGGTTCCCTGACTTCCATCCTGGTCTCTCTCGTGGCCCCACCTGGGCTCTGCAGTAGGATTTAGAGTTCCCCTTCTAGTGGTTTTTAGAGCTCTCTGTGGCACCACTATTATTTACCCCACTGCCTCTTTTTCATGCCACCTCCTGAACTGTGAGTGAAACTTGACACCTGAGGGCCTTCAAATCCATCCCCATTCAGTTCCTTTTCCTCTGGAGTTGATGTGTTGTTCAGTTGCTCAGTCGTGTCTGACTCTTTGCAACCCCTAGCCCAGAACAGGGCCCCTCTGTCCATGGGATTCTCCAGGCAAGAATACTGGAGTGGGTTGCCATTCCCTTCTCCTGGGAATTTTCCAGATCCAGGGATCGAATCTGGGTCTCTTGCATTGCAGGAAGATTCTTTACCTTCTGATCTACCAGGGAAGCACCTATCTGGACTTGATAGATGAGGATAACACACACCCCATGGAAAGATCTGCACCAGGAAGCTTGAAAGCAATTGCAGTTTTCTTCACTTAGGATTTTACATGATTTATCAACTCAATTTTCTATACTTGCATATTGGAAAGAAAGACTAAATTAGACATAACTTTTCTCCTAGAAAATTGAATCTGTGTATTCTGCATGTGGGCGTATTTATTTATGGTGTACACCCTTCCATTCCAAGACTTGTGGTAGCTTACATACTTTTTAAATGCAAGATAAGGTACTTACTTATATATGCATCCCAAATGTCTAGCCAAGTTCTTGGTATCCTACTGATAATTAACGTTTATGGAATCAAATTGAGCCTAAAGATTTTTTAAAATACATTTTAAATATTTTCAAATTTTATACTGGAGTATAGTTGATTTACAGTGGTGTGTTAGTTTCAGGAATGCAGCAACATGGTTCAGTTATACACATACATATATTATTGTTTTTCAGGTTCCTTCCCGTGTAGGTTATTACAGAATATTTAGTAGAGTTCCCTGGGCTAGACAGTTCTTGTTGATTATTTTTTATGTAGTAATTTGTATAAATTAATCCCCAACTCTTATTCTCCTGCCTCCACTGAGCAAAGATGGTTTAAAGAAAGGAAATGATCATACCAGATGTCTGCAACAGAATGTTGTCATTGGACCATTATTTGCCTCTGAGCTTCCTAAATTGTGCACACTATTCCCTTTGTGATAAATTGTTCATGATTTAGTTTCTGACAAAGCAGCATATAACCCTTACCTTGAAAAGATATAAGGAGAATATAAAATTTATCTAAGCGTGTTTCATGCAAAGAAGTGAAGAAATGTAATGGTCAGTATCCTTGACTATGTTTTCTTTCTATTTGTATGAAAGAAGATGCAGAAATATTTTTAAATGAACAATTCTCATGTACCCACACTCAAATGTAGAAGGCACAATACGACACCATCCCATTTCAGTAAAGGAATTCTCTGTGGACCAGAGATAATACTGTTCAGGAATCTTCTATTTATATTACAATTTACTATGACAGAACTTGTATAATTTAAATGAATGAATCTCTATTAAACTATCATTTTCAAATATTACTGTTCTTGGCAAATTCCCAGCATGGATCAGTTCATGAGTCTCTAACAAGTACATGTAGCCCAGGTAGTCAGTGATTTTGACTAAAGAAACAATCCTGATATGAAGAGGCAAGGTTGACTTTCAGTGGTGGGTGGGTTCAGAGCCTCATCTGTGTTCTTAACTGGATAGAAACCAGTTCATTTCAGTGCACAATTGAGGCACTTAGATGCTTTCATGGAAGCAACTCATGGAAACAAGTCAATGATGTTAATCTGCACTTGGACTGTATGTGTGTGTATGAGTGTGTGTGTGCCCACGCACATATGCGTGCATGTACTCAGTCATGTCTGACTCTTTGAGACCCCGTGGATTGTGTAGCCTCCAGGCTCCTCTGTCCATGTGATTCTCCAGGCAAGAATACTAGAGTGGGTAGCCAGTCCTTTCTCCAGGGCATCTACCCAACCCAAGGATTGAAACCGGGTCTCCTGCATTGCAGGCAGATTCTTTGCCATCTGAACCACCAGGGAAACTTCGGGTTTATTGGTGCTGCTATAAATTATCACTGATTTTGAGAGGGTCTTCAACTTTCTCTGGCTTTCCAAACTGCAGTGACTTCCATATATTTCTCCACCTTCTTCAGACTTTCCAGGCTGTTATACGTCATTCTCTGCCCCACTTCTCACTCTCACCCATCCCAAAATATGACCATCAACTAGGCCCTCCATCATCTCTGGGCCATTCATTACTCATTGGTCTCTCTTTTCCACCCATTAGTCCACCTTTCTATGACTGCTTCACCTATTTTAAAAAACATTTTATTGGTGTACAGTTGATTTATAGTGTTATATTTTGGGTGTACAGCAAAGTGAATCTCCACTCTTTTTTAGATTCTTTTCCCATATAGGTAATTACAGAGTATTGAGTAGAGTTCCCTGTGATATAATAGGTCCTTATTGGTTATCTATTAATATTTTATGTTTGAAGTGCAGTTCCTCTGAACATTTCCCCCTTTACAGAAGAGTTTAATGTAAATGAATTTTATCATTACACTTTCTCATGTACGGATAGGATCTATGGTCAAGATAATTTGAGAAAAACAAAAGCTATATGAATTTAGAAGTTAATAGTCATTCAGAAAGGAAAGTTTCCCTGTATATTACCCCATGTCTTCTTGCTTCCTTTATTTAACAGACTTTACAGTAATTTCCACATTTAATATATCAAAAGAAGGTTTTGTTAAGTTATTCTTGGACATATGATGGGTTTCTCAGGTGGCTTAGCAGTTAAGAATCTGTTTGCTAATACAGGAGACATGGGTTCCATCCCTATGTGGGGAAGATGCCCTGGAGGAGGGCATGGCAAGCCACTCCAGTATTCTTGCCTGGAGAATTCCATGGAGAAAGGAGCCTGGTGGGCTATGGTCCATGGGGTTGCAAAGAGTCAGGCACGACTGAGCAACTGCACATGCACGCCTGGCATGTGACACCAATTGTCCAATATGTAGATGTAGAAAAGCATGATTTCATTGCCTTTGCAGCATTTCTACACTGTATTTCATTATCAATTTGTCATATATTTTTACCTTAAAAAATGTGTGACTTTGAACTTGAATGTTGATCAGGTGATTCTAAATTAGAAATTTGAGGCATGGAGGTGCTATCTACCAATTATACTCAGAAGAAGAATTATTTCCCTGTCATTAATGGAATCTGAGTGGCAAAATGATTTTTGCATCTTGTATCAGCTGTGACGCGTTGTTGCTTGACCAGAGGCTTCATTTGTATCATGCAGTTGAACCTGAATTTACATATGTGATGGAGGGGTGGTGTTTGTATGACAGTTGGCAGGGGTGGGGGAAATCCCTCCAGAGAGGTAACCTGCAATAAACAAGAAAAAGATGTTTATAATAACATCAAACATAATTCTATTATTTTAATTCAAAATAGACAAGAAGAGCCCTTTTTGGAACAGCTATATTATCAAAATTAAATTAAAGGAGAAGCAACAAATGAAATTATGATCTTACTGATATGTCACTTACCTCTGTCTGGGGAATGTAATTTGATAAAGGTAGGTATGGATGGCAATGAGATTATCCTCTCAAATGGAAAAGCAAGGACAGACTTCAGTCAAAAGTTTCATTTCTAATTAGAAAAAAATAAAAATAATGTTCAATTTTAATTTCATTGTTACTGTTAAAATGTATAGTTCTAGTAATTAAAACTAAATCAATCATGAAACAAAAATAGTACAGATGGAATAAATAAAAGGAGCTTAAAAAGTGTCCTATTCAGCCAAAATCAGCAGCCAGGAGCCATGTATGGATGTGAGAGTTGGAATATAAAGAAAACTGAACACCAAAGATCTGATGCTTTTGAACTGTGGTGTTGGATAAGATTCTTGAGAGTCCCTCTGATAGCAAGGAAATCAAACCAGTCAGTCCTAAAGGAAATCAGTCCTGAATATTCATTGGAAAGACTGATGCTGAAGCTGAAGCACCAATACTTTGGCCACCTGATGTGAAGAACTGACTCATTGGAAAAGATCCTGATGCTGGGAAAGACTGAAGACAGGAGGAGAAGGGGATGACAGAGGATGAGATGGCTGGATGGCATTACTGACTTGATGGACATGAGTTTGAGCAAGCTCCGGGAGTTGGTGGTGGACAGGGAAGCCTGGCGTGCTGCAGTCCATGGGGTCACAAAGAGTCAAACACGACTGAACGACTGAACTGAACTGATTCAGCCAGAGGAAGTTTTTTATTGTGATTTTTACAGTTTATCATAAATTTTAATTTTTAACATCAAATGGGAAAAATGACAAAGCATATTTTTCACATAAATAATTTGAAAGGTTTAAAGAATTTGTAGTCAATCATCAAGGAACATTTTTGGTGAAGCAGAGAGTGTGCACTGGGGTCAAAAAAGACATTTGGTTCATTGAATCATTACTATTCTTTAAATGTGTACTTTTGCTTCTTCTCACTTAGATTTTGAATTTCCCTTAATATACTAGCCATTGTAAAGTACCAATTATAATGAGTTCATAAATTTTAATTTTTAACATCAAATGGGAAAAATGACAAAGCATATTTTTCACATAAATAATTTGAAAGGTTTAAAGAATTTGTAGTCAATCATCAAGGAACATTTTTGGTGAAGCAGAGAGTGTGCACTGGGGTCAAAAAAGACATTTGGTTCATTGAATCGTTATTATTCTTTAAATGTGTACTTTTGCTTCTTCTCACTTAGATTTTGAATTTCCCTTAATATACTAGCCATTGTAAAGTACCAATTATAATGAGAAGGAGTATATTATAAGCAAATAAAATGTACATTCTGACAGTAAACTTAGTAGCTGTTGTGTAGGCCTATAAACATAAGACCACCAAACCTCATAAAGAATAATGATTTCAGCATGCAAACAGAATGGTCATTGCTTTATTTTAAAAATATTCAATATATGAAAGTATGAATTCTCTGAAATCTAATTCATAAGTTTAATGATATTAAGTCATAATCTAACAAGGAAGTTCTGTAAATTCAAAGAAATTATCCTAAAGTTTACTTGAAGGAAGACTTCCCTGGTGGCTCAGATGGTAAAGCATCTGCCTACAATGTGGGAGACCTGGGTAATATTCAATATATGAAAGTATGAATTCTCTGAAATCTAATTCATAAGTTTAATGATATTAAGTCATAATCTAACAAGGAAGTTCTGTAAATTCAAAGAAATTATCCTAAAGTTTACTTGAAGGAAGACTTCCCTGGTGGCTCAGATGGTAAAGCATCTGCCTACAATGTGGGAGACCTGGGTTCAATCCCTGGGTCAGAAAGATCTCCTGGCAAAGGAAATGGCACCCCACTCCAGTATTCTTGCCTGGAAAATCCCATGGACAGAGGTTTACTGGTAGGCAAAGAGTTGCACATAACTGAGAGACTTTACTTTCACTTCACTTGAAGAAAACATTAGTAGATTGATTTTTTTTTTAATTTAAATGTTATTTAAGCTTTTCTGCCCGTGGATGCCGCCGAGAAAGCATCGTTGACATCTTCCCCGCCTCCACTGCCGTCATGTCTAAATCAGAGTCTCCCAAAGAGCCCGAACAGCTGCGGAAGCTCTTCATTGGAGGACTGAGCTTTGAAACAACCGACGAGAGTCTGAGGAGCCATTTTGAGCAATGGGGAACGCTCACGGACTGTGTGGTAATGAGGGATCCAAACACCAAGCACTCCAGAGGCTTCGAGTTTGTCACATACGCCACGGTGGAGGAGGCGGATGAGGCTATGAATGCAAGGCCACGCAAGGTGGACGGAACCAAAGAGGGCCATCTCAAGAGAAGACTCTCAAAGACCTGGCGCCCAGTTGACAGTGAAAAAGATTTTTGTTGGTGGCATTAAAGAAGACACTGAAGAACATCACCTGAGAGATTATTTTGAACAGTATGGGAAAACTGAAGTAACAAATCATGACTGACCGAGGCAGTGGCAAAAAGAGAGGCTTTGCTTTTGTAACCTTTGATGACCATGACTCCGTAGACAAGACTGTCATTCAGAAATACCACACTGTGAACGGCCACGACTGTGAAGTGAGAAAAGCCCTGTCTAAGCAAGAGATGGCTGGTGCTTCATCCAGCCAGCGAGGTCGAAGTGGTTCTGGAAACTCTGGTGGTGGCCATGGAGGTGGTTTTGGTGGGAGTGACGGCTTTGGTCGTGGAAGAAGCTTCAGTGGTCGAGGTGGCTTTGGTGGCAGATATGGTGGCAGTGGGGATGGATATAATGGATTTGGTAATGACGGAAGCAATTTTGGAGGTGGCAGAAGCTACAGTGATTTTGGCAGTTACAACAATCAATCTTCAAATTTTGGACCCATGAAAGGAGGAAACTTCGGAGGCAGAAGTTCTGGCCCCTGTGGTGGTGGAGGCCAATACTTTGCCAAACCACGAAACCAAGGTGGCTATGGTGGATCCAGTAGCAGAAGGAGCTATGGTGGTGGCAGAAGGTTCTAGTTACTGCCAGGAAACAAAGCTTAGCAGGAGAGGAGAGCCAGAGAAGTGACAGGGAAGCTACAGGTTATGACAGATTTGTGAACTCAGCCAAGCACAGTGGTGGCAGGGCCTAGCTGCTACAAAGAAGACATGTTTTAGACAATACTCATGTGTATGGGCAAAAAACTCTCGGACTGTACTTGTGACTAATTGTATAACAGGTTATTTTAGTTTCTGTTCTGTGGAAAGTGTAAAGCATTCCAAAAAAGGGTTTTAATGTAGATTTTTTTTTTGCACCCATGCTATTGATTGCTAAATGTAATAGCCTGATCATGACACTGAATAAATGTCTTTTTTTTTTTTTTTAATGTGCTGTGTAGAGTTAGTCTACTCTGAAGCCATTTGGTAAACTACCCCAACAGTGTGAGGTTAGAATTCCTTCAGGGTGATGCCAGGTTCCATTTGAAATTTATTTACAACCTGCTTGGTGGAGAAGCTGTTGTCTTCAGAACCTTGGTGTAGTTGAACTGACAGTTACTATGTTGTGACCTGGAGTTCACCATTAAAAGGGTCACCCATGCAAAGTCATGGAGTTTTAAAAAAATTTTTTTGGTTATTAATGATTGTTGGCACATCCTATGCAATATATCTAAATTGAATTATGGTACCAAATAAAGTTATAGATGGGAATGAAGCTTGTGTATCATCCATTATCATGTGTAATCAATAAAAGATTTAATATCCTCTTAAAAAAAAAAGAAATCATTATGAAAACGTAGTGGTAGGCTCTAGAGGAGAGGGAGGCTTTGCACCTGGCAGTGTTCAATTTCTTGACCTGATTGGTGGTTTCATGAAGGTTCACTTTATAATAATTTGTTAAACTCCAAAGAGGAAGGGGCAGAAGTAAGGAAGGAGTCAGTTTATCCAGGTCATGGTCAAATGGATCAATTCTTTCATCAGAGACAGCTCAGGTATGGATTAAGTGTATGGCCTCTGGTGTCAGTGGACTTGGATTTGCATTCTCTGGTTTTGCTACCTACCTACTTGGTGTGTGACCTTGTGCAATTTGCCTGCCTTCTCTGTGCCTCAACTGTACCATCTGTAAAAATAAGGATAATAATATTACCTAACGTGAAAATTAATAGCTCTCAAGCATGCAGTAAACTGGGCATGAACTTTGTTAAATAAGTAAAAAGTTGTACACTCATTCAACGTCAAAATTCTTCACGGACCTCTGCTGTGTTGGGCCCTTCAATAAGCCTTCACAGGCTCATGATCTTGGTTGGGCCCAAGAACTGGAGCTCTCCCTTAGGGTCCATGAGGCCACCTCCCACTAGAATCCAGATCAGATTGCTGGTCTGGGCCAGGCTGAGCCTGAGAATTAGCCAGGGAGTCCCAGGTCGGGACAGCCCTGCAGGGACTAGAAGCCAGGCAGGCTCTCACCGGCCTCCAGCTTCCACAGCTGGGCTGGGCATGGGGCCTTCTGGTACCTGAACCAGCAGCCTCTTCTACTCTAGGTCTCAGAAGAGTGTAGAGAGGTCAGACAGGGCGAGTAGAGGAGCCAGAAGGGTCATGGACGCCTTTCATCCCTTCCACAGAGGGAGCAGCAGAAACAGAAGTGTGGGGGTGGGGTGAGCAAAAAAAGAACCAAAAGCAGAGAATGAGGCCAGCCCAGCCAAGCGCTTTTTGTGGGGTCTTAATTAAGCCCCATTGTTCCTTTCAGGGTGGAACATATGTTCAGGGCCTGCCTGAGGTTTGGGATTGAAATTCAATGGTACTGGGCCCTATGGCCTTCTGGGGAGGGGAGCAAGGATAGGGTGGGTAGGGGGAATTGAGGGGGACCATCTCCAAGCTCTGCAAGAACTGAGAGTATCTCCCAGAGTCATCTTTCACCATTTCCAGAGCAGGAAATAAAACAACCAGAAGGGATGGCAGAGCCCCCACCCCAGTGGTGGAAAATGCCCATGGGGTAAGACAGCTTTGTCACTCGAGCGGGCTGTGACCCTCTGTGGGACTCAGTTTCCCAATGTGTGCTGTCCAAGTGAGGCTGTCTAGGACAGTAAAAGGTCACCAGTATCTGACACTGCCACAAGCAGGACCTGCTCCCCCCCCACCCCGCATCCTCCCCTACC
>SJYC01087657.1:0-57103 GCA_006408675.1 Madoqua kirkii
ACCTCCCATCCCCCAACCCACCCCATCCCAGCAGCCAGACAGCCCAAGGGTGAAGGACCGAGCTCAAGGTCAGACTTCCATCTGACCACTCACCCACTGGGTCACCTTGAGCAAGTGCCTTAAACTCTGAATCTGTTTTTTCATCTGTAAAATGGGGATAATGCCCATCCTCTATGTTTACAATGGGAATTAGTGAGGATGAACGTTGTCAGGCCCTTAGCATGTAGTGCCTCGTGCACACTTAGGCTTATCAGCAAACCATCGTCACTGTCACCTTCCTTTCCTGTAGCCCTGACACAAGCCTGAGAGCACACTCAGAGGAGAGTGATGAAATAATAAAAAACAAAGACAAAGACATTGCTGAAGATGTAGAAGAGGTCTGTGAAGCATTTTTAAGAGACTCTTAAGCATGCTAAGCATTTCATCTACATTCTGGCATGTTAAGAGATCTCAGGAAAACCATGCTGAGTTTGATATCTGTTCCTTGGGTTTGAAGGATGCAGGAACTGCTGTCCAACTCACATCTGAAAAGTCTAAGGAAATAAGTCGTGCTGCAACTGCCCTGGGATAGCTGAGGGGAGAAAAGCAGAAAGTGGATAGGCAAAGCGTCCGTGAGTTCCTCCGGGTCATATGTGGAACCTGAAGAAGGAAGCCAGGCTGAGTCACCTTGAGAATGTGAAGGACTAGGTGACTCCCCAGAAACCAAGGAGCAGAGCAGGGGTCTTATACAGAAAGAGCAAATGGAGACAAAGCTTGTGCCAAGGGACTGGAGGTGAGAAGCTCTGCGTGAGAGAAATGGTCTCCAGGAACCCTGGAAGCTACTTCTAAAGTGTGATTATCTGCATTTGGAACGAGCCACAGCCACAGAGCAGTGACAGTTATAGCAGTCAAGCAGGAACTTTCCTGATTCTTACTCTGGAGTAAAAACCAGCAGCTAGGAAGGTGGCAGGAGAAGAAAGAGAAGACAGAAGTTGATCCCATCTTCCAAAAGCACGCTTGTCCCCTGCCAGGGCTCCCAATATGCTATAGGTCCAACACGAGGGAGGAGACAAGCCCTAAATAAAGTTGGAGTTTTTATAATACACTGGACTAGACATTGTAAGATTTGGGAAAAGATGCTGTTCGTTACCTATTAGTGACTGGAGAAGCCCCAAGAACAGCCACAGATTTCACCCAAGAGCAATGAAGAATAAGATGGGAAAGCCAGTTTAAAAGGGCTGGGGTGAAACGATATATATATAGCTCCTTTCTTTTTGAATCCTAACAAGTCTGAAAGTAAAAGTGAAAGTCACTCAGTGTCTGACTCTTTGTGACCCCAAGGATTATACAGTCCATGGAATTCTTCAGACCAGAATACCAGAGTGGGTAGCTGTTGCCTTCTCCAGGGGATCTTCCCAACCCAAGGATCAAACCCAGGTTGCCTGCACTGCAGGTGGATTTTTACCTTCTGAGCCACCTGGGAAGCCCCCTAACAAGTCTAGCTCATTCAAAATCCTGTTGCAGATACACACCTATGGAATGATAATTGCCAAGCAAGGTACAGAACAATGTAGAATGGCGTCTTTTATCTAAGAAAAGAGAAAATATAAATACAAACATGTAAGTAAATTAAATAAATTTCCTTATATATTTAACAGTGGAAGGATAAACCAAAAACTAATAAAAATGGTTTCTGATAAGAGGAAGAAGGAGACAAGATTGAAAATTAGATTTTGCTGAAAGTAAAACCCAACTGTGCTGACACCCTGATCTCAGACTTCCAGTCTGCAGAACTCTGAGAAAACAATGCTTGTTCATCAAGCCATCTCATCTATGGTGCGTTTGTTATAAAAGAAAAAACTGACCAAGTCAGATGCTTAACTTAAAATTACTAAATTACCCTTGATGAAGCTGAGTATTTTATTGCAATAGTGAGTTTTCACTTTCAGGTTAATATATGATGATTTTATGTTCTGTTTCCCTGAGCCCTCATTTGTCTTTTAGGCAATTGATCACACAGGGAAAGTTACTGATTGTCACACATCATAATCACACTGATGTAACTTAAGGCTTAAGATCACCAAGTATGGGACCTCCCTGGTAGTCTAGTGGTTAAGAATCCACCTTCCAATGCAGAAGACATGGTTTGATCCCTGATCAGGAAACTAAGACCCCACACGCAGTGGTAACTAAGCCCTCACACCACAACTAGAGAACTCTTATGCTGCAAATAGAGAAGCCTGTGTGTCCCACAAAGAGCCTGCACACCACAGTGAGGATCCAGTGCAGCAAAAAAAAAAAAAAAAATTAAATTAAAAAAAATTCAATCTCCAGTTTAAAGTTACTACACCTATATCCTTTGCTTCTAACTCTTTATACCATGAGTCCATATTCCTGTCCTTCTCCAGAGTCTGACATAAATTGTCTTTAGGACTTTCTTAGAGTCCTGGGTTGTGACTTTCAACTGTACCCTGGCCATTTTGGCTATTTTGCCTATAAAAGATCTTTGAGAGTTCACCTGTTGCTTTACCTGCCTGGCATGTGTTCTCCCATCTTTTGATATCAGCAGGCCAGTTTCTTCTGAAGGAGTGGGCCTTTCTTCACTGTTTGTACATTTAATTCAGGTAGAGCTAATCCCACTCCCAGCTCCAACATATGGACCAGACCTGGCCCAATCATGTATTCTATCCTGCCAGGTATGAGTCCACACTGATATAAATAAATGATTGAATAAATAAACAAATAGCAAGAGAAGACAAATTTCCCATACAGAAGAACTCCCAGTCGTATGTAAATATTCACTCCTCCAGAAATGGGAGGTTATTTCTCCCTGTCATTAGTGTGGACTGCACTTAGTGACTTGCTTCCAGAAAATATGGTATGCAAAGAAAAGAAATTAACTACAATGGAGAAATCTAAAAAACACTATCTCACCCCAATAATCATGATTAATACTTTTAATGATAAACCATGCTGCTAATAAGCATGCACTCTTGCTATGATGTAATAAAAATGGAGATAACAGCAGAAAAAGCCAGGGCAATTAGTCAATCTAAAACATAGAGGGAAAACATATTGAAAAAAATTAAACAAAATCTCAAAGACCTGAAAGATAATAGCAAGTCACCTAACATGCATATAAGTAAAGTCCTAGAAGAAGAGAGTAAACTTGAGACAGAAAAAATCATTTGAGGAAATAGCAACCCAAAATTTCCCAAATCTGATGAAGAATATTGACTTTCAGACTCAAGAAGCTCAGCAAACTGCAAGTAGGGTAAATACAAAGAAAAATACATGTAGGCACATCATAGTCAAACAAAGTGAAAACCAAAATAAAGTGAAAAATCCTAAAAGCAATTAGGGAAGACACATTATGTACAGAAAGTAAATGCTATGAATGTCATGTAAATTTCCACCAGAGAAAAAGACACCAAAAGACAATAAAATGACATCTTAGAATGATGAAAAAAAAAAAGTCAATTGTGGAATTCCCCGGAGGTCCAGTGGTTAGCACTCCATGCTTCCACTGCAAGGGGCATAGTTTCATCCCTGGTTGGTGAACTAAGATCCTGCAAGCCAAGTGTCAAGGAAAAAAGCAGTCAACCAAAAATTCTATAGCCACCAAAAACATCCTTCTAGCTAAGTATGAAATAAAGACATTACCAGTTCAGTTCAGTTCAGTCGTTCAGTTGTGTCTGACTCTTTGCGACCCCATGAATCACAGCACACCAGGCCTCCCTGTCCGTTACCAACTCCCGGAGTCCACCCAAACTCATGTCCACTGAGTCAGTGATGCCATCCAACCATCTCATCCTCTGTCGTCCCCTTCGCCTCCTGCCCTCAATCTTTCCCAGAATCAGGGTCTTTTCAAATAAGTCAGCTCTTCGCATCAGCTTCAACATCAGTTTTAGCTTCAACATCAGTCCTACCAGTGAACACCCAGGACTCATCTCCCTTAGGATGGACTGGTTGGATCTCCTTGCAGTCCAAGGGACTCTCAAGAGTCTTCTCCAACACCACAGTTCAAAAGCATCAATTCTTCTACACTCAGCTTTCTTTATAGTCCAACTCTCACATCCATACATGACTACTGGAAAAACCATAGCCTTGACTAGATGGACCTTTGTTGACAAAGTAATATCTCTGCTTTTCAATATGCTGCTAAGTTGCTCATAACTTTCCTTCCAAGGAGTAAGTGTCTTTTAAATTTCATGGCTGCAATCATTATCTGCAGTGATTTTGGAGTTGCCAAAAGTAAAGTCAGCCACTGTTTCCACTGTTTCCCCATCTATTTGCCATGAAATGATAGGACCAGATGCCATGATCTTAGTTTTCTGAATGTTGAGCTTTAAGACAACTTTTTCACTCTCCACTTTCACTTTCATCAAGAGGCTCTTTAGTTTTTCACTTTCTGCCATAAGAGTGGTGTCATCTACATATCTGAGGTTATTGATATTTCTCCTGGCAATCTTGATTCCAGCTTGTGCTTCCTCCAGCCCAGCGTTTCTCATGATGTACTTTGCATATAAGTTAAATAAGCAGGGTGACAATATATAGCCTTGACGTTGTCAGATAAATCAAATCAGAGATAATATGTCTCCAGTGACCTGGGCTGTAAGAAATGCTGAAGGAGTTTCTTCAAACTGAAGGGAAATGATACCTAATGATAACTCAGCTCTGTAGGAAGAAATAAAGAGAACCCAAAATGATAAACAATAAAAAGCTATCCTAGTACTTCCTTGGTGGCTCAGTGAATAAGAATCCACCTGCTGATGCAGGGGATATAGCTTTGATTCTTGGTCCAGGAAGATTCCACATGCTGTGCAGCAACTAAGCCCATGTGCCACAACTCCTGACGCTGCTCTCCAGAGTCCATGAGCTGCAACTACTGAAATAGAAAAAGTAGTCTGTTCTTTGAAGAGAGTAATAAAGTTCATAAGTCCCTAGCTAGACTCATCAAGAAGAAAGAGAACAAAGTACCAGTATCAGGAATGAAGTGGGCGGTATCATTAGACATCCTACAGACTTTAAAAGAATAATGAGGAAATATTGTGAATAAATTTTAAGAATAAAATATCAATCTTAATCTCTTTTGTAAAATAGAAAAGGAAGGAGAACTTCTGTATCATTCAGGGTCCAATCAGGAGACAGAAACCACATGGTAATTCAAATGGTAAACTGAAGTTTAATATAAAAAGCAGTAACAAGAAGCAAGGGATAAGGAGAAATTGTCTAGTAAGACAGAAAGAGAACCCTAGAGAATACGGGAATAGCAAACAGAATGAGTAGCCACTATTCCTTAGGGGCTGAGCTATGGCTATCATAAAGAGCCCCCTCCCTGGGCTGAGAGCCAGACTTCACTGAAGAGGACATGGCATGGCTCATTGGACGGTGGGGAGGCTGCTAAGGTGCCTGAGGTGCCGTGCGACTTGATGGGAACCTGCCTTCTGGGATGCAGAAGCATGGGATCCACAGCAAGGCGCTATGCTTTGGAACTTGTGACAAAGTTGCTGGGAGGGGCCTCACCAGTAGCACTCCACTGCCAAGCCACCTGAAGAGGTACCCAGGAAGGCTGCTGGCTGCCATATGCTGCAGGAACAGGGAGGTGGAGGAGACACGATGCTGATGCGCCTAAGCACTGGGAGCTCGAGCGGCAGGAAGAAGAGAACATGCTTTACTCCTCGGTGTCACTCTAGCATTCTCTGCTGACCAAGCTTAACGTGGCACGTGCTGACTAAGGAGAAATAGCCACATGACCATCTCCTCGATCACAGGGCAGGCAAAGAAGAGTGGATTTGCCGTTGAAAAGCCATAGGTTGATAACTGGCCAGAAAAACTCTGACAACAATACTGAAAAAATCTACACAAGAAAATTATAGACCGATGTCCTTCCTGGACATACGGGTTAAAGTCCTTAACAAAACACTAGCAAATCAATGACAGTGTATAAAAAGGATAACACATCATGACCAAATAAATTTTGTCTCAGTATTGCAAGGCTGGTTTCACGTTTTTAAAAATCAATAATATAATCCACCACATTAAAGAATAAAAGTATGCAATCATCTTGATGGATGCACAAAAAGCATTTGACAAAGTCCAACAGTCATTCATGATTTAAACTTTAAGTGAACTAGAAATAAAAGAGACCTTCCTCAACCTGATAGAGGCCATTGACAAAAACCTACCAAATAGCATCACGCATAGTGGTGGAAGACTAGAGCCACGGAAGAGAGTTAGAAAAATATTTGCCACTGGAGGTGCTGCCTTAGATAGATAGGAAAGGTGAAGAAACAATCTGGTTTCTCTTCTTCCCACTCTTTAATCTCCCACCAGTGTCTCCAATTGGCTGACTGCAGACAGAAATCAGTTCTGCTGAGAGTCCAGGAAACAACCCATAGGAGCCAGGGAATGACAAAGGGGATTACGGGGAAAGCAGGGCCAATTTCAGAGATGTTGCCACCTGCTGGAAAATCACCATGTCTCATGGCGGAAGAGGGAGAGCTCAGCCCTGCATGGCTAGGGCCACCCGTGTTAGTCGTATCCCTCTATCTTGGCTCACCTCCTGCTGCTAGTTTGGATCTCTTCCTCTTCACACAGCCACCTGTTGAGTAACTAAGTGTCCCCAAGTCTGATACACTTGGCAACCTAGCCGCACTTCACCCCATACCATCTCCATCCTGCCTGACACTGAGGTCACCCAATCAGTCCCTGTACCATGTGAGTCTGTCTGAACTCTGGGCCAGCCAGGCTCATCTGGATTTTCTGGCCAAGTCCTGTAATAACCCGTGTGTTGCCAGTAGAGCTTATGATTTGAGCTGTCTTCCCAGCCTGGAGACAAATCATCTCTGGCCTGTCTGCACTCTCACCACACTCTGTTCACACTCTATCAGGGCCCTGACCATTCCCTCTGATAAAGGACTTTTGCACTGGTAGTAACACTACGGTGACTTGACTTTGGAGGAACTCCTCCTTCCAATTCTGAATCCATTTGATTCAGATGAACTGGACCCCTCATTTCCCCTCCCCACCCTCATACCCAGTACTCCAGAGATAAAGCAGGGCCCTGGGCTAAGCCAGTCAGAGCATTTCATTCCTCTTGTCCCGGTCAGAGCTAATGAGACTCATAATACTAATTTGAGTTGTGAAGGAAGCAGATATATTTGGCAAGACATATTCTGGGGCACGCTTGTGGCTTAACTGGTAAAGAATCCGCCTGCAATGCAGGAGACCTGGGTTTGATCCCTGGATTGGGAAGATCCCCAGGAGAAGGGAAAGGCTACCCATACCAGTATTCTTGCCTGGAGAATTCCATGAACTATATAGTCCACGGGGTCACAAAGAGTTAGACATGACTGAGCGACTTTCACTTCATTTCATTTCACTTTTATCCTGGGGCGGTTAAGAATGCTTTATAGGCTTATCTCGACAGTCCCTAAAGCGTGTCTTTGACTCACCTATTAATCTGACCATTTCCCCTATGACTTGCCCACAGATAGGAGAGGACCTCCAGAGCCCAAGCAGGGCAAATCTGTGGGGTGTAGGCCTATTTCTCCTGACACCCTACTCCTTCTCCAGTAATGCCAGGCCTGGGGAGAGCTTGAGATAGCAGCTAACTGCCAGCTTTCAAATCATCCTTGCCTACAGGGCAGTCAATTGTGTTTCTATTTCTCAGCTTCTTCTATTTTCTGCTCTGCTGTGCTAAAATCAACTATGCAAGCCGCATTGTATCTGGGAGACTAGGAGACAAAAAGAGGTGAGAACTCCCTATTTGCTGGAGTTTCCTATGGAAAACTCCAGTGCCCCAGGAATGGCCCCGACAATAGAAACTGATTCTAAGCAAGAGAACTTCAGCTTCCTCTGGCAATCTCAGCATCCCCGTGGTGTGATAAACCCTGTGTTGCCAGCAGAGCTTATGATCTGAGTTGCCTTCCCAGCCTGGAGACGAATCATCTCTGGCTTCTCTGTGTTACTCTTGGCACACTCTCACCGCTCTTCCTTAGCTATCAGTATCAGCACCAGCCAACACCCTTCCTCAGAGCCCTGGCTTCATGGAACCTCTGCTCTAAACTTGTATATTCTAACCCACAGTCCTAGAGGCAGCACCTGCTTCCTGTAGTTATTACTCTGTGTTCTTGGTGCAACCTTTTTTGCTTTTTTCCCTTCAGGTAATTTTTGCTTCCAACATGCACTTGATCAATTTCCTATATTAAATTCCCTCAGTTGATTACCTAGGATCCAGTTTTTCTAACAGGACCTTGACTGATTCATCTGGTAGAAGAGTCATCAACAAACATTTTTGTAAAGGGCCAGTTAGTAAATATTTTAGATTGCTGTGGGCCATAAAATCTGTGTTGTGACTACTGAACTCTGCTGTTGTCTAACCTAAAGTCAACGAGCATAGCTATGCTTCAACAAAACTTTATTTAGAAAAGCAGGTGGCTAACTGTAGTTTGCTAGCCCTTGTGTCAAACCAAGAGTTCAATCAGGAAGCAAATTCTTAAGCAATCTACATCATGCAGATGGTTCTGGGTGATGGGATTCAGTCTCTAACTTTGGGCAAGTCATAGTCTGCTCTTGAACTTTGGAGTCATTTATAAGGTGAAGTTGTTGAGCTATTAAAAGATTATCCTTATGATCCCTTCTAGCTCTAGAAGTTCAGTGGTTCTGTTCAGTTCAGTTCAGTTCAGTCACTCAGTCATGTCCAACTCTTTGTAACCCCATGAATCGCAGCACACCAGGCCTCCCTGTCTATCACCAACTCCCGGAGTTCACTCAAACGCACATCCATTGAGTTGGTGATGCCATCCAGATCTCTCATCCTCTGTTGTCCCCTTCTCCTCCTGCCCCCAAATCCCTCCCAGCATCAGAGTCTTTTCCAATGAGTCAACTCTTCGCATGAGGTGGCCAAAGTACTGAAGTTTCAGCTTTAGCATCAGTCCTTCCAAAGAACACCCAGGACTGATCTCCTTTAGAATGGACTGGTTGGATCTCCTTGCAGTCCAAGGGACTCTCAAGAGTCTTCTCCAACACCACAGTTCAAAATCATCAATTCTTCGGTGCTCACCTTTCTTCACATCCATACATGACCAACGGAAAAACTATAGCCTTGACTATTTTCTGTCACTATCTCCAAAACACTAAATCTGCAAAGCAATGTCTCAAGTCAGTTTCCCCAGGAAGCAGGCTCTGAGATGGAGATTACCATGCAGAAAGTCTGCATGAGAGCTCTCTTAGAACTCACGCCTGTGGAGGGGAAAGGAGGAAAACAAGGTTGGAAAGAGGGTGACATTGAGCTGAGATAAGTTCTTAACAAAGGTCTCATTCCATCCAACAAAGCTCTGAAGCCAGGATTGTCCTTAAGGTTTTCCCAAGTTGGGGTAGGTAATGGGGATGGCTTTCTATACCCTACTTTGACCAGTCATCAGATGTGGGCTGTTGCAAAACAGTGATGTGACGTTAGCTATGGCAACTCTATTCACCTGGGGCAGTCTTTGAAGAGGGCTGACAGACAAAGGCACTCCTAGTATCTAGAAGAGTGAACTCTTTGTTGTTGAAGAGCAATCTGGATGAAGCACCGGTGTGGCATTCACTACAGTCCACTCCATCATGCTGCTCCGATCTCAGATTAATTTCTTTGTACAAATTCTGAGTGCAACTTCTCTAGAATTAAAGTTTTTATTTATTAGGGGAAAACTCAGAAAATGAAGGCTATGTATCTGATCTGAGGTTGCTATGTATCTGATTTCAGGCAACTACTGATATAACTTTGTAACAACAATGCTGTCAAAACAATAACTGTGATGTATCTGACCCCAGGCTACAACTGATAGGACATAATCTCCCAGCTTTCTATCCATTCTAGATTTCCTTCTGCCATAGATAGCATTTCTGCTGGGCTCAGTGGTTTACCTGATGGCATGACTTGCCCTCATCCCTGAGAGGTCTGAGCCCTTATTACCATGCCCTACTTGGGCTATGGCTGATACGCTTGTCCATCTACCACCAAGATTTGTCCAAGTGTTCATCCAGATAGACTCCCTACCTCCACTTGTAATAACAGTCTACACCATTCTGGTGGTTGAAATAAATTACTTCTGCCAAAATGATGACTCATCTCCCTGCTTCAAGGAACTTGATATGCCAAGGCTGCAAACTAAATTGGTAGTTCCATGCACTCATGTTCTATCTCCTATTGGAGCTCTGTCCCTTTGTGTTCATAGGGTCTGCATACTCAAAACGGTGGGGCCAGAAAGCTGAACTCCCTAAGAGTCATTGAGTGTGACAGAAAGTGGGGCTACTCCTGCTTCTACTTTCTCAACTCCTGGATTCGTGTTTCTACCCTACTGAGTACACAGCACCATATAGTGTTGATTTAGAATGTGCACTATGTCGGCCAGAGAAGACATAAGATGGCCAACTGGCACAT
This sequence comes from Madoqua kirkii, assembly GCA_006408675.1. Taxonomy (NCBI): domain Eukaryota; kingdom Metazoa; phylum Chordata; class Mammalia; order Artiodactyla; family Bovidae; genus Madoqua; species Madoqua kirkii. The sequence goes on from SJYC01087657.1 coordinate 10,409, forward strand.
GAGAAGATGCTCACCATCACTCAGTTCAGTTCAGTCGCTCAGTCACACCCAACTCTTTGGGATCCCATGGACTGCAGCACGCCAGTGTTCCCCGTCCATCACCAACTCCTGGAGCTTGCTCAAACTCGACATCACTAATAATCAGGGAAATGCAAATCAAAACCACAGAGAGATATCACCCCACTGCTGTCAGAATGGCTATCATCAAAAAAGACAACAAATAGCAAATGTTGAGAAGGATGTGAAGGAAAGGGAACCCTCATGCCCTCTTGGTACAGATGGTGAATTGGTACAACCATTATGGAAAACAGTACAGAGGTTCTTCAAAAAATAAAAAATCAAACTGACACATGATCCAGCAATTTCACTTTTGGGTATTTATCCAAAGAAAACAAAACCACGAATTTGATAAAACAAATACACACCAGTATTCACTGTGGCATTATTTACAATAGCCAAGATATGGAAGCAACCTAAATGTCTGCTAATAGATGAATGGATCAAGAAGATATAAATACAGATATAGATATATACACATACATACACAATGGAATATTATTTGGCCATAAAAAATGAAAATTTTCAATTAGTGACAGTGTGGATGGATAGAGGTTATTTGCTAAGTGAAATGAGTCAGACAGAAAGACAAGTGTCTCACTTATGTGTGGAACCTAAACAATTTAAGGTTCATAGACACAGACAATAAATGGGTGGTTTCCAGAGGTGAGGGGGATAGAAAGGGTTAAAATAGATAAAGGGGCTCAAGAGGTTAGAACCTCCAGTTATAAAATAAATAAGCCACAGGAATGTCATATACAACATAAAGAATATGGTCAGTAATACTGTAATAATTTTGTATAGAGACAGATGGTTACTAGACTTACTATGATGATCACTTCATAATGTATGCAAATGTCAAATCACTATGTAGTATACCTGAAACTAACATAATGTACATCAACTATATTTCAACAAGCAAACAAAACTGCATATTATGTTCTGGAGGATGATATTCTATCCTTGATGACTCAGTGGTGCCTTCAGGAGCCCATTCCGACACTCTGTTAAACCAGCAGCTTCTCAAAGGTGCCACATGTGAAATAACCAGTGGATGCCATGATCCTGTGTCCAACCCCTCATCTTCTTTTCTATGACGTAAGCCCCTCAATCATACACAAAGAAACATGGATATCCTAAGACACGAGATTTATGTTGGACCTGGAATGCCAGGAAAGACCTCTGGAAAAGTAGAACCAACCTTTTCTCCTAAGACATGGCTCTGAAAATACTGCATATTTTAATATTTCAGAACATCACCCTTTGCCTCCTCTTAGTCTTTTTTGCTTGTCCTTTGTCTCCAGACTTTCTCTCATGTCCTCATGGCATTTCCCAGGGTGTGAAATATGGACCATCAAACAGTGGCTCAGGACCCAGGAGCTAGCACCCAGTAACCTTCAATAAAGCATTGCCCTTGCTATGAGCTGGGCACTATTCTAAGTGCTAGACATCTATTATCTCATTTAAAACAGCCTTGGATGTGAGCACTATGATTTCATCCATTTTTAAATAAAATAATCAAAGTCATAGAAATTAAGTAATTAGTCCAGCATTACAAAGAGATTCAGACCCATCCATAGCAGGATTCAAACCTACCTAGCTTCAGAGTCTACAGGATGAGGAAATAGACCACTTCAGAGTCTATTCTTGATCGCTCTCAATACCTACTCTTCATAGATAAGTGAGCAGTCTACAGAGAGATGTCTACAGTTCCACAGAGCTGGAGTCAGAACCTAGAGCCCAGGACTCTTCTCCCCAGCCTTGGTTCCTGTACCTTTGTCTGCAGTGACCTCATCAAATGCTTATAAATTAATCATCTGTGGCCTCACCCCAACTCTGGTTTTGTATCAATAGCACTTGCTAAATGTTCAGACTTCTGGGCTACCAGAGGGCCTGATTTGGTGTAGTAGGCACAGAAAGGTTCTATAATTCCTAATCTGGATGCCTGCTGTCTCCCCACTGGACTCAGCTCAGGAGACAAGACTGGATTTATTCCTAGTGCTGACCACAGTGCTTGGCCCACGTTAGATTTCAGTATGTATATGCTAAATGACTTAAAGACCATCACTTTCTTTCACCAGAACTTTATTCAAGCTCTTTAGTCACACAAAGAGATTTTGTGACTTGCCCCAAATTTCTCAGCAACCTTCAGACAGCTAATTCTTAATGTTTGGGGAATTGGGCCAAGTCTCCTTGGTGACCTGATGAAACTCTGAATCTGCCCAGAAGGATGCATGCATACATAGAACATTGCCTACCAACCTCTGGGTTTCATGACCCTTGGGAGTCCCTAGCCTGGGGGAATGGACAGTACATTAAGGATCTCTACTGCAGCCCAAAGAGGAGAAGTGTGTCCTTTCCAATAACTAAGTGTGATAAAGACTGTTGATAATAGATTTCCAACTTACAACTAGGCATACAATCAAACAGATTTCAGACAACATTTCCCAACCTCCCGTGCAGCTACACAGAGCCTTAGGATGAAACCCTAGCTGATCAATATGAAACAGAAGTAATATACACAACTTCTAGGTTGCGTCCTTCAACGGAACATGTGCCTCCCCTTCTCTGCTTCCATCACCTCCATAGCCTTGGCTCCACCACCTGTATCAGAGTTTACAACAGCAGTATGAGTCTGATCAGCCTCTTCCATTCCTTCCATATTCTGTCAACCTTTGTCTGCTGCCCAGATGTCTAGATCTCACATAATTTTCACCTGTCTGAGCCCCTCAAGCTGATCTCTGTTGGAGACCTACCATTTACAACATCCCTGCTAAATTAACATGACATAGACCCTGTCCTCAGGGAGCTCATCCTCTATTTCAGGAGACACAGGACAAGGACCTCCATACACCAGGCAGAGAAGGATGGGTCCCAGATGAGAACAACACAGAGCAAGGAGGGCTCTAGGACTTGATCAGGGAATAGTGAAAAGTGACTTGTGTTCTGTTGTGCCCACACTTGCAGTGTGACCTTGGACAAGACACATTTCCTTTCTGAGCTTCAGTTCCCAGTCATGTGTCAACTTAATGCTGGGGACCACATACTAGTGAAGGTCTTTCTCAGCCTAACTCTCTGGTTCTTGATATTTCTCCCAACACCTAGCACATCATGAGTTTGTGCTGTTGTTCTGCAATTCTTCAGGATGGACCTGTTGTTACTTCCAGTTCACTCAGGTTAAGAACTATAGTAATAAATTCCACTCATGATCTTGAAAGTCTCCTGTGGCAAGTGACTCCCCAAGTGTGTTCTACAAAACTGAGCCATCACAGTGGTGAAGCCATGAGGATGGATGGGGCCTCCTGGGGTCATCCAGTCCATTCCCCTGCCTCTAAGCAGACTGCATAATAATTCTAGGCCAGAGAAAGGGGAGTCTTTACAGAGAGGATTCTACCTCATCTGAGGAGGATTCTCATTTTGTTTATCTACTAGGGAAGACATAGCCTAAACCTAACCTAACCTAACCTAGGTCATAAATAACCTAAATCCCTATTTGTTTTTTCAATTCAAACTACTTCTCCTAAGTCTAACCTCAGTGACTGTAGGGAACAGCTGGCCACTACCCTCCCATAAGGGCCTTTCATAATATTTATGGGACAAAGGTAAGGTTATGCCCAATTAACTGGGGCCATCTTGGTATCTGGGCAATTGCATTGACAGGAATTTGATTTGAAGTTTCCTGTAGACTCGAAGCTCTGCATAGAAGTCTCCCTTCTATACTTACATCTGCAAAGAGTACCCACCTACCAAATAGGGTCACATGCCAGGGACCTCCAAGCCCACTATTGTTTCTGCTGGACAAGAGTGAATGTACAAACCAGCTCATTGATCAGCCTGCACCCCCTCCCTTGATAGGTGTTCTGTAAAAGCCTAACTTGGGGTGGGGGGGCGTGTTTAAAACCAGCTCGTAAGTGGGGTCCACAGTGTAAGAGAGAGCCAGGATGGATGAGATACAGCCTTGAGGTCAGAAGACCTAGATTCTTATTCAGAGTCCACAGTACAAACTGGTGCCCTTGGGTGAGCCACATCAGCTCTCTAAAGCCTCAGTTTCTTCCTACATAGATTGGGACTAAGATCTCTGACCATGTGGCCTCACTGGTATGCTGAGCAATAATAATGGGTGAGAAAGTGCCCATCAAATGTAAACCTGTGTCATAACTGCTGATGATACTGTTATACAAGTTGCTTAACACAGCAGGCTTCAAAGCTGCTTAACACTGCAGGCTTCAAAGTGGTTTGCCTGAATAGGGGAGCATGAGGAGAATCACATATTAGAACATCTAGATATATGTAGTTTTATTTCTTGGATGCAAATTTCTTTGAAGGTATGTTTAACAGTATACATATTACATTGTATTCATAAAGACTGAGCACACACTGTGTGCTAATGTTGATCAGTTTACATGAATCCAATCATTTAAGCCCAATGACATAGCTACTCTCTTATTATGCCCATTTTATAGGTGTGGAAATGAAGGTGGCTCCCAGAGGCCAAGTCAACTCACCAAAGGTACACAGCTACTAGGTGCAGAAATCCAGAATGGAACACAGCGTGTCTGGCTCAAAACACATTTTCTTTTCCACTGCTTATACTGTCTAGTACAGAAAGACATCTATCATTTATAATAAATTATATTGGCATATGCTTTATATTGTACATAATATGTGAAGAATTATAAGTAGCTAACATATTTTGAAGTGTGTACCTAAAATAATTTTCTGATAGCGCCACGTTATTAAAGAAAAAGAAAACAGTTGGGGCCCATCTGCTTTATGGTCTAAACAAGGGGGAATATGAAGCTTATTGCCTTCTCAGCAGGGCTGGGGCTGCGGTCAAGCTAAGTGAGGTGCCTTGGGCACACAGATTAAGAAGGCCTGTACTCTCAAGATCCTGCAAGCCCCGTCCCACCTCCCAGTGCTGCTGAAGAGCTAAGAGAGGCTCCTGGAAGCCACAGGAAGACAAAGACAAGAAAGAAAGGAAAGCTTGCCTTCTTTATTGTTCCCAAACCCTTCGACTCCTGTGTCCCCAATCCCCTGGCTGGGACCTGCCCACCTCCAAAGGGCTCCATGGGGTGGCAGAATGAAGTCCCTGGAGTCTGAGCAGTGGGCAGGGGCCAGGAGAGTGACTAAATGAAAGATTCCTGCCAAATGGCTGGAGGGGACATGGGGGAGAAGAGTTCCAGACTCTGTGACCTTGAGCTTCAGGAGCAAAACAGGGACAAGAAATATCCCTTCCTGATACCCCAACAGGTTGAGTGAGAAGGTAATCTGTTGCCTTCAAGGTTCTATATGAACACAAATGTTATTAAGGACTTCGTGGAAAACTGCACTGTATTACATTCTGTTGCTTCTCCATGGAGTTAATCTAAAATTAATCCTTGACCCTCCCTACCTTCTACCCTATCCCTTTACCAGGCTGCCTTCCCAACCTGACATCTGAAGGAGGGGTGAGTATCTCATCTATGGTGACCTAAAGAAGTGATGTGCCCTCATTCCCACCTCACAGCAGTTCTGACACCCTAAGATTCCCACTACTTAGACAGAATCTCCATAGGGCCAGGGTGAGTGGGTAGGGAAACAGAGAGACCAGCAGGCAGAGGGCTCCCCTGCCAGCACAAGCCCTGGCTTCTACAAAGGAGACTTCTACCAAAGGAGACTACCCCCTGCCATGGGCCAAGGAATATCAGAAATGTCAGAACCACATACAGTCCAAAAAGAAAAAAAAAAAAGGACAGAAAATAAAGACAGTTTGTGAAAGACTGAGGGAGGCGATCTCTACCTTTCAAAATGAGCAGAGTTCATCCAAGCTCACAATGAGGGTGGGTTGTTTCTGTTCAGTCCCTAAGTCATGTCCAGCTCTTTGCGACCCCATCAACTGCAGCATGCCAGGCTTCCCTGTCCTTCACTATCTCCCAGAGTTTGCTCAAACTCATGTCTGTTGAGTCCATGAGGGTAGGAGGAGAATGTTTTTCTCCAAAAACAGGCCTGGAGAGGTTAAGGGTCTTAAGAGTCATACACCCACCACCCAGCTTCCCAGGTCCATCTTGGCACTGGAAGAAATGAAGGTCTGAAAGCCTAGTATCATCAGGCGTGCCTGACTGTCCTGAGACACCCAAAGGCTGCCTGTGTCCTGAAAATTGAAAGATGGAAGGACAGAAGAGAGCTCCCACACCCTTCAGTGCCTGTCTTTCCACACAACTTTTGGGGAGACTTATCCACCCAAAAATTCAGATCCAGGAACCAGTGTGGGTGTGGAGGCAGGAGAGATGCACTCTTTCTGGCTTTCCTTCACTCACAGCCCAAGGGCCCCCTGCTATCCAAGACTTTTAAATTTTGCAAAACTTAAAAATTACGAAGTATTTCCTCTGTAACTTCGTCCTTTAACAGAGGGAAAACTGAGGTCCGAGTGAAACAATTCGCTCAAAGTGGCACAGGGCTATTGGCAGAGACAGGCCCCCTCTCCCAACCCAGTGCTCCTCTCATCTTGCTCTGGGAGCACGCCCCCCACGGAGGAGAAAAGCGGGCAGGCAAAGAGTGCCCCAACGGACTCCTCCAGTCCTGGTGCGCCTCAGGTGGATGTTCACTCCCTGGAATTCCGGGATGACGGAGGCGTCTGCCCCACTCGGGAGTTTAGAAACCCAGAGGTCTTGCGAGGGCCAGAGGTCCAGCCCTCCGGGCTTCTCCCAAGGGCAGCTTTTGCATCTGAGCTCTGTTTCCAACCTTGCACTCTCCCAGCGCCACGCCTCGCAGTGCGTCACCGCGCCAAAGGGCTAGCGCGAAATCAGAGGTGCCTGGAGGTGGCCTCACGGCCCCCAGGCAGTTCCCGTTTCTTCCTTTCTGGGGAGGGAAAATCACACAGCCCTGTTTGTTTCCCCAGCCGAGGCGGGCGCGGAGCCTGGCATATGGACACGTCGCGCTCCGCATCTGTGTCATCCGTCGCGTTTTCTGTGGATGGCTGCGTGTGTATGTGTGTGTGTGTGAGAGAGAGAGGCCCAGGCGCTGGGAACAAACGTGCATCTGTTAAATTTGACAATAAAGTCCTACAGCGGAGCTGCCAAGATTGGGACGGGGGTGGGGGCGGAAGGCAAAGAGGGTGGGTGAGAGCTGGAGTCTCAAAAGGCTATGCCAAAGCGCCTGCCCAGGTATTATGTCGGGAGAAGGTAAGGAGAGCAGCTGCTCCTTCTCTCGGGGTGTGTATGGGAGCGAGGGTGCATGCGTCCCTGTGAAGAGTACACACCGATCTGCTCAACATATGTCGCCACAAATCACAGTATCTCTCCCTCCTCCCACCCCCCACTCCCTCCTGACCGAGGGAAAAAAAGAGAGAGGCGCTGAGAAGAGGCGCCGCTTCAACAGGTGTCTTGGTGCGCAATGCACCTTTTCATGCATTCACTGTCTCTGCCGGCGGCGGAGATAATATGGACACTTTGTTTCCAAGCCCTGCCTGCGAGATACGGATGCCTGGCGAGGGAGGCGGCCCTAGGCAGGGAGGGGGATCTGCAAATAAAGACCTCGGATGCTCCTGAGGTCCCACCCCTCTCTTCTCTTTGTTTGAGGACTCCCTGGGCCGGAGCTCCCTCGTGCGCCCTGGGGGGTGGCATATGGCGCCCTCTTACCTACCCAAGAAAAAGAACTGCCTCGCCATTCAAGAGCGCACGAGGTCCCAGAGCTGGGGAGGGGGAATCTCTGGGGGAATAGCTTCTCTCCCAACGCGAAGGAGGAGCCCTCCTTATCTTTCCCCACCCCACCTCCGCCATCCCCTCAGCTGGTGCAGCAGCCGTTGGGTGGGGAGCAGCGCGCAGAGCTGCACCAGCCTGCGGAAGCGCCCCAGCTCCCGGCAGATGAAATATGGGGCTAGTGAGCCCCTGGAGACCATATGCTTTCAATAAAAGAAGACAAATAGGACCGAGATAGGCCTTGCAGCCAACCTGTTATAAATGGGTGGCAATTGGGCCAATGTACACGGGGGAAAGCCCGGGGGGAGGCCTGCTCCGTGCCAAATCCATGTGTCAGCTTCTGGGACAGGTGCGCCCAGGGGCCGGGGGCCAGGTCTCCCCACTCTGGGTTTATCACGGCAAAGGTAATATTGTGCTAACTATGAGTAAACAGTCATTGTGAAAACGAGAGAGAGTTTATCAGAGGCAAACTAGTTGGGGGGTGCTTAACAATAAAGTTGCCAGCCTTGGGAGCAGGTGACGGCTGGCTGCGGGACTCCCGCAGTAGATGTTTTCCAAAGCACTCCACTTTACAATCTCTTATAATTATTTATTAAACGAAATCTATTTATTATTATTTTAGCAAACACTGGAGACAGGTGGGGCTTTCTTTTCGTCGTCTCCTTTTGTTTGAAGGGCTGTTTGAAGTGGCCAGTCTCGGCCTGGGCAGCTCGCTCGCCAGATTTTTGTCTTCCCCTCTTTCAGCGTCGAGGCGAAGGCGAGAGAAAGAAGCCCCCTCCTCTGGCAAGTCATTAGCTATTCAGCCTCTTGTGGCCCCCCTTCCCTTCCTCTCGTTTCTCAAAGCGCCCCCAGGCACTGCTAAAATTCCCCCCGCCGACAGGAAGGCGGCAGGGCGGACCGCTGCCTTCCTTCTTTTCCATTCTGCCCGCGGTGTCCGGGCGTCAGGCTGTCGCCTCCTTCCTGGACCGCCTCAGCACGCAGGGGGGCTTAGGTCTCAGAAAGTAAAGGGGCTCAGGGTTCCCAAAGGTCTTAGAAGCGGTGGTCCGCCGGGGGCTTCAGGAACAAGCTCTGCTGCCGGCTGGAAGAGTCTTTTCACAAATAGCGCCAGCGCGCACTGAGTTGTCACAGCCTGCGCCTCCGCCGCCAAAAGAACAGGAATTAGCTTTGGAGAGGGGCCTGTGCGTCCACTCCCGCTGAAAGGGAGGACGTGGATCCTTGATCTCTAATCCCCCAGGCCTCCTCGACCTCAGGCCCCGCCCTCTTGACCAGCAGAAGAGCTGCGGAGAGTTCTCCGCAGGGAAATCGCTGACCTCGGCCGCTGCGCGCTGCTCCTCGCCCTGACTGTTTTGCGCAAAGCGAAAGTGGTGGCGGTCCGCAACCCGTGGGAGTCCTGACCCGGAATGGAGCCCGAGAAAACTAGATGAGAATTCTCAGCGGGTGCCAGAATTCTCTCCCTGTCAAGAAAGTATCCAAATAACCCCAAAATCTTCCAAGCGGAAAGCTTGCCTGCGGCCCTCATCACTACCCACGAGCCGCTTGAGACAAGACTGAACCAAGGTGAGACCTGCCTTGGGTTATCATCTGAGAGCCACTGCGGGATGGCTCACTAGTAGTGGGCTACTTTCAGGCCTCCAGCGACCCAAATGGGTGTTCTGATCCCTTATGGCCCGGGCACACTCCTCGGAGCCAGGCTGGGTCCCCTAGCCCCAGGGAAGCACACTTTGGGCTTCCTCTCTGAGTTTCTAAGTTGCAGGATAGAAATCAAGCAAGGCAGGCATAGAGGGTGAGAAAGTAGAGAGATAGAACACGGATTGGACGCTGGCTCCCACTGGCACTGGGAGATGGGGCCACTGTCCTTTATCTACTCTGACCATGTCATTCCTTCTATCTTTGACACTCTGGGATGTCTAGTTCTGCCTTGAAAAAATATCTATTTTTCCCCCAGTCAAAGAGAGGCAACAAAGAGGTGCAAGGGAAAATCTAGGATTAGGAGTTTTGGGACCTGTGTTCTATGTATGTGATTATGCTAGAACTTGCTGTGTGATCTTGAGTAAGTCACTTCCCCTTTCTGGGCCTTGACTTTCCATCTGTAAAATGGGGTTCAGTTTCTCATTCTTATAATTAGAAGACACTGGAGCAAATTGTGACCCCGGCAGGAGCAGCAGCAAAATGTGAAACTCAGGAGTCTCCGCAGCGTCCCTTTATTGGTCTGGAGCCTGGCCCCGAGCAGGCAGCAAGCGAAGGAGCCTCTGTCAACAGCCCACCAGCTGAGATCCTGAGGACAGCACCTTCATCTCCACACAGTCCTGGAGCTCCCTCTCCCTGGCTCCCAAACAAATCCACCCTCTCTCTGCCTCAGAGGTAATTCTGCCCTCCAAGCAGAGTGAGCAGGTGAGGAGAGGCTGGCTGTCACTAGGGTAGATATGCAGACTCACCTCATTTCCTCAGTTTCCCTGCAGGATCCTACCTCCTCTACCAGCTTTGGAGGCTCAGCTCAGGGTATCTGGACCTGCTAGAAAGTAATGCTTCTGGGCCTGCAGAGACTGAATCCAGACACCAGTTTTCCCAGTTTCTTAGGAGCAGTGTGGAGGCCCTGCTGGTGGTGGAGGGGGCCGCCGGGTGCAGGAGTGGCACTGGATGGCTGAGGGCTCTGGGCCTGCAATGGGCAGACCATTAAAGGTCAGAGAGAGGCTAGGTTAGCTTGAGGGCATCCTCCCCCAGGCCACACTTACCCTGAAGCAGAAGACCACAGAGTGTCCAAGGCAGAGACAAAAAGGATGAGTAGGGAAAGAAAGCAGAGAAGGTGATGGCAACCCACTCCAGTGTTCTTGCCTGGAGAATAATCCCAGGGACGGGAGAGCCTGGTGGGCTGCTGTCTGTGGGGTCACACAGAGTTGGAAATGACTGAAGCAACTTAGCAGCAGCAGCAGCAGGGAAAGAAAGAAGAGATGATGTGTTCAGGTTCACTTTGGAAAGCTTTCCAGATGGCACTAACCAGAGCCGTGAAGAGTCCCTGCCCTGTGCCCACTGCCTAACCTCTGCCACGGAGACAGGACCAGCTAGTGCAGACAGCCCCCGCCCATCTGTGATTGGACAGGAGGACTAAGAGAGAAAGAGTTGATCTGCTTCTGCAAGCGCCAGCACTCCAGGGGCATTTAAAAGACACAGGGGCTTGCGGTGAACTCCTGGCCATCTCCTCACCCATTCTCATCTGAGCTCTTTCTTTACATGCCCCATGGGATCCCTAGAGTACTGTATGGAATTGTTTGTGGTGAATGCCTCCTAGAGGTCCCACCATAGATATATTCGCTGCCTCTGGGGCCCGAAGATAATGTCTTAGATTTCTGAGCAGTGAGGGGATGAGGGGAGAGGCTTTAAGCACCTACATCTAAGGAGTGTGGGCAGTGTCATCTCAAAGCCTGGGGGATGGGGCGGCACTCAGCATCCCCAGAAGGTGAAGGTCTCTAAGTGGCAGGGAGGTAGACAGGGTCTCTCTCTGTGGTTGCCCCCTGCCCTCCCAAAATGGAGTGTCAGTGAAACACTCACTCTAGTATTTGCTAACCTGACCCAAAGTGGAGGAGAGGAGAACGGCACTAGGAATTAGTGGACACTCCTCTAAACTGATAGTATACCTGGCTCCTTGTCCTTGCAGAGTGATTTGGAGCAAGCTGCCTCCTTTCTAAACCTCAGATTCCCCTTGTATAATTCAGGGGACTGACCCACCCTACTGACTTCCTAAAGCCCCCTTCAGGATACCAAGAAGAGGTCTGGACAGATGCCAAGGAAAACCAGAATAGGAGCAAAGCGATTTGAGGCTCCCAGACGCGAGCTAGACAAGACCCTTCTCACTGGGCGAGGCTCTTTGAGGAACCGAGAGTTGCTGGGACAGAGCCCGCGGGGAGAGAGCAAACAGAGCGGCGTTCCCCTCCCCCGACCCCAGCCCTTTGTCCGGAATCCAGCTGTGCCCCTTGAAGGGCGGAGCGGGCTCGCGTGGCGCGGCCCCCTGGCCCAGACGCTGATTGGACAGCGGCGCGGACAGCAGCGGGGCAGGCACGCTCCAGTCCCAGGGCGCAGCAGATAAAGCGTGCCCAGGGGCACACGACTTTCGGCTCAGAAAATCCGCAAGGTCTCGCAGCTGCGCCAAGAGAAAGCAAGAGAAGCCCGGGACCCTCCTTTACACGTATCTTCTCTGGGGCCAGAGAAACTTTCGAGCGGCAGCGCCTGCTTCTCATGAACTTGCAGACGGAAAAGCCAGTTCAGCTCACCGTTGCTCTCACTGCGCACCACTCTCCACCCCTTTGCGCCCTGCAACAAGGTAACACCTGGAGCCACAGAGCGATGGGAGGAGGGGAAAGCGGGTCCTCTGGCCGGCAGGAGTTGGCTTTCTCTCGCATTTTTTCCCACCTGGCCCCAGGATTGGGAACTTCGCTCAGGTGACCGGCCCACTCTTATCCTTACCTCTTACCCCGCCGCAGGATGGCGCCTCATCCCTCGTGTGCGCCCCCTGTCCAAGTGACCCAAGAGCCGGAGCAGCGCTTCCCGGGAGCTTCGGACGAAGTGACCTGCGTCGCTCCAGTCCACCCAGCCCCACTCGCGTGCTGGAGAACTGCACCGAGACGGAAGGGGGCGCCTGCCGAGGGGCCTCGAGGAAGCTCCGGGCGCGGCGCGGGGGGCGCAGTCGCCCCAAGAGTGAGTTGGCTCTGAGCAAGCAGCGACGGAACCGGCGCAAGAAGGCCAACGACCGCGAGCGCAATCGGATGCATAACCTCAACTCTGCGCTGGACGCGCTGCGCGGCGTCTTGCCCACCTTTCCGGACGACGCGAAGCTCACCAAGATCGAGACGCTGCGCTTCGCCCACAATTATATCTGGGCGCTGACGCAGACGCTGCGCATAGCGGACCACAGCCTCTACGGGCTGGAGCCGCTGGCGCCGCCCTGCGAGGAGCTGGCCAGCCCAGACGGCGGTTCCCCGGGAGACTGGGGCTCCCTGTATTCCCCGGTCTCCCAAGCGGAAAGCCTGAGCCCCGCCGTCTCGCTGGAGGACCGACCTGGGCTGCAGGCGCCTGTTTCCCCGGCCTGCCTGCACCCTGGCGCTCTGGCCTTTTCAGACTTTCTATGAAGGGGCCTGTCCGCCGCTGGGCAGTGGGTCCTGGGAGAAAGGGCAGGGGCGGAGGCTGTCGGAGATGCGCGGCGGCGGATCCTGCCTCTGGCTCACTGACCCCTGAAGGCCCAGAGTGGCAGGCCGGGTTCAATCTGCTGGTCTTCTGCGCTACACCCTCTGCTGCTGCCCGCGCAAGTGGGCATTTTGAGCCCTCTCCCCGTGGCCACCCCAAAATCTCCTGCAAAAAAGGCGAGCGTGGTAGCACTACACAGCAGGAGACACTCACTGTCTCCCCAACCCTACCCTCACCGATGTCTGTCTGCAGGTCTCTTACTAATACTCCTCCCCTAATACCACTTCACCCAATATTTGGTCTCTCAGAACTCGCTCTCATTCCCCAGGTGGCCTTCTTCAAAGTTGCCTCTGACCTCCTCTAGTCCCTGTTAAGTCCCGGGGGAGGGGGGGGGGCCTCTCTACTCTGCCTTAATCAGTGAAGGGGAAGCTCTGCCTTCTCCCTGTGCACTTTTCCCGGAGCCATTGCCCTCTCAGGGGCAGGAGGCAAGGCGACCAACTGGGGGGGCACCTCTACCACCACCCTGCAAACTGGAGCACCCTTGTCTTAAAAAAAAAAATCAGCTTGTAAATGATGTAATGTCTCTTGAAATGAATTTTTGTCTGGTAAATTATATGGCCTCTCCCCTGTTTTAGTTTGTATTTATTGATGAGACTTCACAGTGGGAAAAGTCTTTATTTTGTACATAAGATTATTTAGGGACTGGTGAATGAGATTTTGAACCAATAAAAAAACGATTCTCAAGAAGCCTGAGTAAGGTAACTTCGTTGTGTGGAGGGAGGGCCCAGCCCCTGTGACTGGGGTTGGGGGAGGGGGCCCTGTCTAAGGAGAGGGAGGAGATACTTTCTGGGGGTCTAGGGCCCTTGCTGAGGCAGAGAAAGTGGGAGGGTCTGGCTGTAGTTTCTGACACCTCCCGACAACCAGTAGCTTTGTTTGAACAAATTCTTATTCTTTTCAAGAAAGTATGCACGGTTTCCAGCCACGTGTTCTCTATTACTTCCAAGGTGGAGTAGGGTTAATGCACAGCGACACTGAAAGTCCCCAGAACACTGCTGGAGCAGCTCTATATTAGCTTCCAAGATGTCCCAGGACGTCCAGGAAGCAGGCTGAAGCGCCAAGAACCTGCAGAGGGCAGGCACCCTACCCTATGAATTGAACCGCAGAGGCCTCCTTGGATTGGCCCATGGTGCCCAGGGAAGAAGCAGGCCAACACCAATGGGGTGTGCCTGTCAGAGGCAGGGACCAGGAGTCATAGAGTAAGTTGCTTTCCAGTGTTAGAGCACAAAGGTGGCGGCTTTGCAGGGGTTAATGTCTTTTGCATCTATCTCTTATGCACCGCACCCCCCCACCCAATGCTTCAAATTGAACTTTTCTCTCTCCTCTATTCCTAGGCCCCTAAAGATAGCTTGAAGGAGATATATCTTAGTTATCACAGGCTGGATTTGGGGGTGGGAAGGGGGACACTGCAAACAAATGAACAAAGGTGTAGTTTCATTTCATGGCTTTAATCTGGGAGGAGGAGATTAATGGGTTATTGATGACTTCTGCAGCAGCCAATTTTCCACCTGCAGCACCACCCAGGGCAGGTGTCAGCAGCTCCAAGTTGCACAGACCAAGGCAGGGTCTGCTGCTTACTGGGCACTGGGGGAGGGGGGGGAGGGGAGAGATGGGCAGACATAAAAATCAGGACGGTTCATCTCTGTCCTCCTGGGACAATAGCAAGTATACAGACAAAATCACTCAAGGCTGAAAAAACATTGGTTAGGAGTGGAGCTAGGAGCCACAGAAAGGACAGTGGGACTGTTCTCTGTGGCTGGATTAGGAAGCTTGCCAGAGAAAATGGTATATTGGGCCAGGACTAAACATTTGGAGAGGAGGTCCTCAAGCAGGAAGATCCTTCTTCCTGTGAAAGGCTGTGGGGAGCAGTGTTCAAATAGGCAGGGGATTCCTTTGGTACGAACAACTTTCAGAAGCAGAAAATATTAACCCTGTGTTCTGGGTGGAAGCACCCACTGCCAAGCCCCTCTCCTGCTTGTGAGGGTGCTCATTAAGAAGCTATTAGTCACTCACAATCTAGAGTGGTGAGATGGGGAAGGAGATGGGAGGGAGTTTGGAGGGAGGGGATATGGGTGTACCTATGGCTGATTCTTGTTGATGTCTGACAGAAAACCACAAATTCTGTAAAGCAATTATCCTTCAATTAAATAAATTAAGTGGGAAATAAATAAGAAGCTATTAGTTACTTAATGCACATAGACTGGTCCTCCAACTTACAAATTTTTTTTAAAAGTACTGTTTAACCAACTTGGATGGTCACCTTGGGTAGGGGCAGATTTGAACCCCCAGAGCTGTCAGCTGAACTCTGCAAGTCAGGAGGAGGTGGGGAAGGTTTAGGGCTCCTTCCCAAGGACCAGCTCCAATACAGTCAAAGAAATCATCTTGGGGTGGGAGATCTCACCCTTTTTCCAAAGAGCCCCACATCAGGAAGGGTTTAGGAAACATTTCTGGGTGGCACACACAAGCCCAGCATCATCACCACCACACCCTCACCTGTCTCCAAGCATTTTGCATTCACTTTTAAAATGAGTCAGGCTGCTCTGGATCTCAGCTAGAAGCCCCCTACCACTATGCCTCAGCCGCAGTGAGTGTGGAGCCTTCTGTGGTCTGAGGTTTTTCCTGCACCCCAGCTCCCTCAAACCAGGACAAGGTCCCAAGTAGGGGCAGGAAAGATGCTCTAGTTGAAAGTCTTCCCCTGCTCCTGCTGTTCTGCCTTTGTCTGAGCCCTGGCTTCCAGAAAAACAGCACATGAATCTTGCAGCCACCCCATCCCACCCCATCCCCACACACAAGCAGGTAGATTTATGGTGCCCTGCCTCCATCCCACCCCATCCCCAAGCCGGCAGTAGCTGGAGGACAAAGCCTCCCATGGCCATTGGAATGCTAATGTCTGGGAGCCTGGCCGCTGGGCTGGCACAAAGGCAAGTGAGGCCAAGGGAGCAAGCGACCCCACAGGCATACTCTGCTCCACCTCTCATCCACGGGCCACTCTGCCCAGCTGTGTGACCTTGAACGGGTCTCTGAGCCTCAGCTGATACATATGAGAAGCTGGAGAGAGTCTCTAACCCCTTTGACTGGGTTTCTGGGAAGCTAAGAGAAGGCTGTGCTTGTGATAGATGGAGATATAAGGCCCCTGCCACTGAAAGCAGTGGGAAAGAGACATTTGGTCCAGTGGAACAGTGAAGAAGAGGGGGTTGGCTGGGAATGTGCTGCAGAATAAACACTGAGTATACAATAGTTACATTTTACATATGCTGCTGCTAAGTCACTTCAGTCGTGTCCGACTCTGTGCGACCCCCTAGACGGCAGCCTACCAGGCTCCCCCGTCCCTGGGATTCTCCAGGCAAGAACACTGGAGTGGGTTGCCATTTCCTTCTCCAATGCATGAAAGTGAAAAGTGAAAGTGAAGTCGCTCAGTCATGTCCGACCCTCAGCATATGGACTGCAGCCTTCCAGGCTCCTCTGTCTGTGGGATTCTCCAGGCAGGAGTACTGGAGTGGGGTGCCATTGCCTTCTCCACATTTTACATATATGTGGTCAGTATTCTCTGTTATGTTTCTTTTTCCTCTCCTCCCCTTATACGTATCTGTGGCCAGTGATCTAGAAGGGGGTGGGGCAGTGTAGGGACACTCGCTAACCTTGCCTGCTTGCCCACCTTTGGAAGGCCAAGAGCTCAGGTAGTGGGAGATTTGAGGGCTGGACACTCATCTCAGGGCCCCTCCTACAGTCAGTGAGGTGGGCAAGGCAGGATGGTGACATCCATGGAAATAGAGAGCCAAAGCCTTGGAATTGGGTGACTTGCCCAAAGCCCTGAGTCACTGATGGAGTTATTGGAGCAAACCAAAAGCATGACCTTGGCTCTAGGCTTAGTTTAGAGCTGTCTCCTCTGTGCCAACACAACCTATAGTAAGTTTGTGTTCTGGCTTGAATTGGGTCCTCTGAGTCTTGTAAAATAAGAGCCTCTCTTATGCTTTGACTACCCACTGGTACGCTAGTGAGATTCACGGGGTGCTGTGTACCCCTCTGCTTCTGGGATCCTAGGACCAAAGCGGTCAGAGAGAGAGCATCTGCAAGGCTAACTTGATCGAGTCTGAGGTCCTTGGAAAAAAAAAAAAAAAAGCGGCGTGGCCCTGACCATGGTGCTGAAATGACTGCGTTGGTTCAGAGCGAGAGGCACTCCTAGGAACGTGGCCATTCTTCATAAGGAAAACCATCTATCTACTGCCTCTGCCCATGTTTCCGGGCCCGAGTCCCTAGGGAATCCCTGTGGACATGTAGACCCAGAAAGCTGTTGGCTTCCTTGATGTGGTGGGGAAAGTGTGGACTCTGTTGCTGCTAACTCACTGTGTGACCCCAGAAAAGCCCTTTTCTTAACTAGTCCAAAACATCCTCCTTTATAAATGATGGAGTTAGAGCTGAGTTGCCAGATGAGGAGGTCTAAGAGGTCTGAAGTGGAACAACATTGGAAGTTTAGGATGCAGCAGCCCTAATTGAGAAAACTGGCTTGGAACTTTGCACTTAAATAGTTTTTTAAGACAATCTAGGTTAAGCAATCCCACTCCAGTGTTCTTGCCTGGAGAATCCCATGGATGGGGGAGCCTGGTGGGCTGCCGTCTATGGGTCGCACAGAGTCAGACAAGACTGAAGCGACTTAGCAGCAGTAGCAGCAGGTTAAGCAATAGCAAAGAGCCATTGTTTGCCTTTGATTGACTGGTGGAAAGGGGGCATTTTCTACATATATTCTTTTTTAACTTTGTGCTTTCCTTATATAATAGCTTGTATTTTGGTTATTTGCTGGCCTGGATAATTTCAGAAAGAATGAATTAAATATTTAGGGTAGGTGAGTTTGGCATAAGATCTGAAGTTTTCAGCTATGAAAACAGGAAAATATATATGTATACATATAACATTTTAACTCGACTGTGGAAGACAGTTGCATGTTTCCAATTTGTAACTGCTTCTGTCTTTGTGATAAGATGCTTTAATATATTTCTTATATATAAAAAGAGGGGTCTCATTCTTTGGGTTAAAATGAAATTTTAGTTATTCCAAGAACAAAGGCACAAGGAAGTCCTCCAAACACACACACTAATGGCAGAGTAGTTAAGAATAATTCCTATCACACAGACATTAGTTCAAAGCCTGGTATTGCCACTAACTGGTGGTTTTCAATTATACCCCTTTGCCTCCCTAAGGCCCTTTGTCCTCACCTGCAGATTTGGGACAATAAATAGTAGCCATTTAATTAAGTTGATTAAATGTGCTTGCTTTTACTGCATATTAAGCTGCCATAAATGGTTATAATAATAATTATTATTATAATCACCTTCGTTTGTCTCAAATTCTTCTCATTCTCCCAAGAGTTTTTTTTTGGGGGGTGGGGGTGGGGATAGGGAGGTTGCTTTTGTATGAATTTGAATTTCTTCTGCATTCCTGTGCAGTGCAAGTTGGCATAAAGGCCAAGGGCCACCCACCCCTTCCTTGTGACCCTCCCCAGATGTGATCTTCCCTTCCTGTGCTCCAAGATTATATAGCCAGACATCACTCGGGCACCCCAAATGAGACAAGTCCAAAACAGAATTACTCTCCTCTAACTTCAAACTAATATTGCCTCTTGTTCCTGATCTCACTATCTAGCATCATCCAGTCATACCTACTCAAAATCTAGGGCTTGGGGCTTCCCTGGTGGCTCAGACAGTACAGAATCCTCTTGCAATATGGGAGGCCTGGGTTTGATCCCTGGGTTGGGAAGATCCCTTGGAGGGCATGGCAGCCCACTCGAGTATTCTTGTTGGAGAATCCTCATGGAGACAATATCTTGGTGGGCTACAGTCAATGGGGTCACAAAGAGTCGGACTCAACTGAGGACTAAGCACAGGGTTGGTCTTGACCCTTCTCTCTTTCTGCCCACAACCAATTAATCCTTAAATCCTACTGACTTGTCCTTCCCACTATAATAGTCCCTGATAGAGTAAGCCAGGGTGCTATGACAGACTCACCAATAATTTATTCCAAGGTGAGCGTTCCATGTGGGTGGATAGCTCTGCTCTGTGACATCATTCAGACACCTACATTCCTTCCATCCTCTTCCTCCCTTAGCTGCTGGGCCCTTGCCATCCACAGCTGAGGCTCATTGCCATGGGTTTGAGCCAGCGGGAATAGGAAATAAGTCCTGGGGGAACCTCACTCGCAGTCTTAAAGGTTAGACTCAGAGGTATAATAGCATGTTTCACCTATGCTCATATTCCTCTAGGAATACATGATCATATTCCCTCAAGTTAACTGGACTAGGGGCTATGTGCCAGGAAGAAGTAAAGAAAGGGTGAGTGAGCAGTCTCCAGCAACAGGCTCCAGGACTGTTGTCAGGATTAAGTTGGATTATATGCTATTATTTCATCATTGTGAATCACTTATGCTTATGACCGGAGTCCTGCTGCAACAGCCTCTTTTTCACAATGCCTTGTTTGCCTTGACATTTGCCCTCCAGGAATAGTGACCTGCTTGAAGTCTTCCCCTCACACACAGTCAGAACCCCTCCCACCCTTTTTCCCACAGTGCTCTCTCTGGCCAAACCCTCATTGCTCCTTCCCAAATTTCCAGTGTGGATATCACCTCTTTCCAGAATCTTTCTCTGAACTACTTCTCCCTCATTGCTCCTGCTCCCATAATATCCTGTGCATATGAATATCCCTGAACTTTCCAGGTAGCATTTGCAATTATTGCTCATTTGTGCCCTCCTGACCAAAGGAAGTACCCTTCATGTCTCCAATGGGTACTTATTCTAACCATATGCCACATGTTTTTAGAATGAATTATTGAGTCAATAGGGCTTCCCCGGTGACTCAGACAGTAAAGAATCTGCCTGCAATGCAGGAGACCCAGGTTTGACACTGGGTCAGGAAGAACCCTGGAGAAGAGAATGGCTACCCACTCCAGTATTCTTTTTTTTTAAATTATATTTATTTATTTATTGAAAATAAACTTATCAATCTATTAATTGATGATTGCTGCACAATATTGGTTTGCTTTATGCCATATAACAACATGAGTTGGCCATAGGTGTACAAATGTCCTCTTCCTCTTGAACCTCTCTCCCATCTCCCCCCCCTCTAGGTTGTTACAGAGCCCCAGTTTGAGATCCCTGAGTCATACAGCACGTTCCCGTTGGTGATCTATTTTATATATGGTAGTGTATGTGCTTCCATGCAGGAGCCTGGCGGGCTACCATCCATGGGGTCAAAAAGAGTCAGACATGACTGAGCAGTGAATATTTTCACTTTCACTTTCAGTGAGTCAGTAAATGGACTGACTGAATGGAAAGGATTTCAATTAGAAATTTCATTCCTTCCCATGACTGGCTGCTATATAAAGGTCAATGAATATTTGTCAAACAAGTGAATGAATAAATAAATTAATTATATAGAGACCTGTTACCACTCCTCCCTCATACCCTCCTCAGCACCAAAATAACCTGTCTTTGGCTGCCTATGGGTTCATTTCAGAAGATGCCACATGTGATTTGGTGAGACTGGGTTATCACAAGAGAATCATTGTTTTGGCGATCACCAGCACATATTCCAATAGTCAGGTGTGGGTGATCTCTCCTGAGATAGTCCATCAGATCATGGGCCTAACATCTGTCTCAATTCCAGCACTTCCTAATTCCATCAGTTGAGAAAGTTACGTAGCCTCTCTAAGCCTCCACATTTAAAAATTTCTCTGTGTATAAAAATACAGAAAATCACACCTACCTCACAGAGTTTTATGAGGATTCAGATGAGATGGGCAGGTATGTCCATACACGTCATGAGCCTGCCTGCAATTTGAAGCAGACCTCATTATAATACCCACCTTATCTCTATCTTATTCCTAGAGAAGACTAACTAAGAAGGCATGGACCAGGACCGACTCCCATTAATCAGGGAGAAGTTACATGACTCGCCCAAGCCCATAAGCCTGTTAATTACGGAGAGAAACTTCTCCCCCTGCTATCCTAACATCATCCCCAGCTAAACTACCTCTGCTGGACTAGTTATCTATTGCTGCATAACAAATTACCCAAAACTCTACTACTTAGAACAAGAAGCATTTATTATGTGGGTCTTCTGTAGGCAAGAAATCCAGGTATAGCTTAGACAGGTGACTCCGGCTCAAAGTGTCCCATGAGGCTGCAGTCAAGAATGTGGTCTTACCTGATGGCTTTGCTGGGGCCAGATCCACGTCCAAACTCACTCATGTGACTGTTAGCAGGACTTAATTCCTCAAGAACCATTGGACCGAGGGCCACAGTTCTTCAGTGACTTTGGACTAAAAATCTTCCTCAGTTCCCTGCCGCATGGCCCTCTCCACAGGTCAGCTCACAACATGGAAACTGGTTTCCTTCAGTGCAAACAAACAAGAGGCAGGGGGACACTCAAGACAGAAGGCATGGTCTTTTGTAAGCTAATCTTTTTGTAATCTAATCTCATTCCTTGGAAGAAAATCTATGACAAACCTAGATGGCCTATTACAAAGCAGAGACATCACTTTGCTGATAAAGGTCCATATTGTCAAAGCTGTGTTTTTTCCAGTAGTCATGTACGGATGTGAGAGTTGGACCACAAAGAATGGTGAGCACCTAAGAGCTGATGTTTTTGATCCATGGTGCTGAAGGAGACTCTTGAGAGTCCCTTGGACAGCAAGGGGATCAAATCAGTCCATCCTAAAGGAAATCAATCATGAATATTCATTAGAAGGACTGATACTGAAACTGAAGCTCCAAAACTTTGGCCACTTGATAACGAAGAACTGACTCACTGGAAAAGACCCTGATGATGGGAAAGATGGAAGGCAGGAGGAGAAGGGGGTAACAGAGGACAAGATGTTTGGATGGCATCACCAACTCAACAGACATGAGTCTGAGCAAGCTCCAGGAGATGGTGAAGGACAGGGAAGCCTGGAGTGCTACAGTTCATGGGGTCACAAAGAGATGGACATGACTTACTGACTGAACAACAAAAACAACAGTCTCACAAGTGACATCTCACAAGTGACATCTCACAACAGTCTCACAAGTGACATCACCTCTGCCACATTCTATCCACTAAAAATGACTAAATCCAGCCAACAGCTAAGGGAAGGGCACTGCACAAGGGCATGGATACCAGGAAGCAGGGATCACAGGGGTCCATCTTAGAGGCAGAGGTGCTTATCACAGAGGCAGTAGCAGAATCTTCGCTGCCTGCCCTCCACACCCCAGAGATAGGCAGACAGATGACAAGTGTGTGTGCATACACTCACAAACACACGCCTCCCTAGGGCCAAATAGATCAGAATTCAGAAGAAAGCCTAGGTGATTTGATTCCGGGGATTAAAGCAGTTGCCTCCGTGTCCCCTAGTGCTGGGCCTGTTTCCAAGAAGGGCCTAGGAGGGGCACCACCCAGTGAGCACTGGAGCCACCCCAGCTGATCTCTGACATTCATTTATGCTTTCACAGCCCTCCCCACCCCCACTCCGAGAGGCAGAGATTTAGGACGTCTGGAGCCTGGACACCGTACCCACTGAAAGGAAATTTACTGCCTCTAGAGAACCAGGGCCTGACTTGAGGTCTTGAATGCATCTTTTTCCCCTTTGCCTCTGCTTTATTAGGTTAATCATTGCTTGAATTGGTTGCCATGGTTTGGGCAAACCCGTGGTGACTCTATAATGAAGCCTGAAAGACTTGGACCCCATTTATCATCCTCAGTGTTTGGGAGGCCCAGAGCCTCATTTGCTTCCCCCAGGGTCTGAGTACCACCCTTCTGCTTGGGGCCCCTATGCTCCTTTTGAACGAGGAATGAACAGGTGGCGACTTGGAAGAGAAGAGGAGATCCGCACAGGTGGAGTGAACAGTGCATTGCCCATTCCCCACCATAAACACACACCGTGCACACATGCACACCCACGCACCACATTTTATTTTCCACTCCAGGATTCCTGACACAGACCAAACACAAAGGCATCTCTTCCATAATTTTTCTTTCTTGAAAGTGAGAGGCAAAGAATGATGCTCAGTTAGAAGGGGTCCATGGCTGTCCTTAAATGGGGGGGGGGGGTTGTGTCTCAGCAGATCCAGGTTCCACATAAGCATAATTGCAGTCCTGCAATGAGTTGGAAATAGATGGGACAAGGCCAGTGGGAAAATAGAGGCATACAGAGGTTTAGCAACATGTTCAAGGTCATCCAGTGATGGTAAAGGCAAGGTAGAACCCAGGACCAGTGAAATGTATTATGAGGAAATTGCCAGTAGAAGTGTATAATGAATTCTATGCATCCATCACCCAAATTCAACAGTCATTGACTCAAAGGCAGCTGTATTTCACTCACATAACTACTCACTTCACTCAGCACTACTTCTGTGGATTATTTTGAAGCAAACCTGAGACATCATACAATTTCAGCATAAATCCTTCCCCAGTGTTAGATTTTGTTTGTTTTCTGTTCAGTGTAAATGTAATAATAGCGTTAGCAGCCGAGAGCTGCTCTGAAGATAGATCCTCTAGGTTCAAATCCCAGATCTGCTCTTTCTCAGCTGTGTGACCTTCAGCCAGTAACCCAATGTCTCTGAGCCTCAGTTTCCTCAACTATAAAAGGATGCAATGACACCTCAGAGGGTAACTGTAAGGATTAAATGAAATTATACCAGTGCTCAGCATCTGTGCCAGGTGCAGTGCAGATGGAGGCTTTCACTTTGTTTCCATATTTGCCACCACTGCACCATCAGCAATGGCTCCAGTCTGGCAGGAAGTCAGCTCTTGGCCCCCACAATCCAGTCTCTTGAAGCTGCCTCCTGGCCTAGAGGCAAGAGGCTTGTCACTACCACTCTCTGCCTGGCACCAGACTCTGAGGACACAGACCTCAGCAGTGAGCTTGGTGTCGGTGCTGACAGCCTCCAGTCTCTGCCACTACAACCCTGTTTGGCTCTGCACCACAGACCCCTGGACCAGCAAGACCAGGCACCACCCCCCTTCTCTACTTGTAGCTTTAGGCTTCCTGACCTCTTGGCTGGTCCCAGTTATGAGCAGGTATCAATACACCTACTTAAAGTTGCATATATATGTGTGTGCATGCATGTGCCCACGCCCCTGTGTGTGTGCGCACATGTGTGCCTGAGTGTGTGATGTCCCTATGTGTGAACCAGCATGTTCTCATGCTTCTGTGCACTCAGCCTGTGAGAGAGACTCCACAAGGAAACTAAAACCTGCCCTCTTACATTTGTGGTGGATGGACAGAGACCATATTAAAACTGGTCAAATAAAGGCATGAAGTCATGAGTGTGGTACTGAGACCTCCTGGAGACAGTAGGGAGAAACTCAGGTTGGCCAAACACATTAGGTTGAGAACAGAAGAGAGAGGCAGGCGGGGGCTGCACGGAAGCTGCAGGAAAGGAAAGGGAGGCAGCCTGTCTAGTTTCACTGAATAGAAGTGGCCTGAATCCTAATAATGGCCTCTCAGGTCAGCAATATCCCCTGGAGCAGGAAATGGCACTCCACTCCAATATTCTTGGCTGGCAAATCCCATGGGCAAAGGAGCCTGATGGGCTACAGTCCATGGGGTTGCAAAGAATTGGACACAACTGAGCACAATATAGTAAGTCCTGATAGCTAATCTGAGAAAGGTTATTTCAGGATATCAACCACTCCCCCAGCATCAAAGCTCTAAGGGGTTCTCTTGGGCTGAAAAGGCTCACTCAAATTTCCCCTTTCCTGAGTGAGTGAGTGAAAGTCATTCAGTTGTGTCCCACTCTCTGCAACCCCATGGACTATACAGCCCATGAAATTCTCCAGGCCACAATACTGGAGTGGGTAGCCTTTCTCTTCTTCAGGGGATCTTCCAACGCAGGGATTGAACCCAGGTCTCCTACATTGCAGGCCGATTCTTTACCAGCTGAGCCACAAGAGAGACCCAAGAATACTGAAGTGGGCAGCCAATCCTTTCTCCAGCGGATCTTCCTGACCCAGGAATCAAACGGGGGTCTCCTACATTACAGGCAGATTCTTTACCAACTGAAATATCAGGAAGCCCTATCCCCTTTTCTGGATAGCAACTAATTTTTGTTGAGCATTTACTATATCTAAGTACAGTTCTAATGCTTTCTGTTAATTAATCTATGAGATCAGATTTATCATTCCATTTTAAAATGATGAACTTGAGGCTGAGAGCGATTAACATGTTACATGTTACCCAGTGAGAGGTGGAGCTGGACTGAACCCAAGCTCTTTTACCCTGGAGGCAGCGGTCCTAACCACCGCTATACTGCACCACTGCAATGCTCTATTTTTCCTCTTCTTAAGTTTTGGTTTTGGACATTTTCAAATATGCACAAAATAGAACAGAATCCTGTGACCTCATGCACTGTCACTCAGCTCCCACAGCCATCAAGTCACGATCAACTTTGTTTCATCTTCACCCTGCTCCCACCCACCCCAACCCTGCATACGCACCTCTATTTTTATTTGAGTGAAATCTTTTCAAACACATCCCAGATATCTACCATCCCACTTGTAAAGACTTCTGTGTCCATGGCTAATAAGAGAACATTAAAAAAAAAACAAAACACCACTAAGTCAGTTTTTATACTTAATAAAATTAACAATTCTGTGATGTGATCTAATATGGCCTGGTGGCTCAGTGGTAAAGAATCCTCCTGCCAACGCAGGAGATGTGGGTTCAATCCCTGGGTCAGAAAAATGCCTTGGAGAAGGAAATTGCAATATACTCCAGTATTCTTACCTGGGAAATCCCATGGACACAGGAGCCTGGAGGGCTACAGTCCATGGGGTGTAAAAAGCTGGACACAACTTAGTGTCTAAACGACAACAACATGATCTAATATCCAGTCATATTCAAATGCTTCCAATCATCTTTTTAGACAAAGAATCTCCATCTTAGAATATCCTCTCTCCCCACTGAGCAGGTCAGCTGGGCAGTCAGCTGCAGGCCAGGACCAATCCATGACCAAGACTGGGCCAGCCCTGACTCCATGCCTTAGTGGGACTGGCTTTGGACAAGACAGTTCCCTCCCTTACCTACCAGTCTCACCCTAAAGTGTGGTGACCAATCACTCTGGTTTGCCTAGGACTTTCCCTGTCTCAGAATTGCAAGTCTTGTCCCCAGCAAACCCCAATGGTAGGTTCACCCTACAAGGAGCCTGAAACCCCGTGTCTACCCAGCCCTCCCTCTGCCTCCTAGCCCCAGTGTGGTGTCACCCACTGAGAGCAGGGGGAGCCTGCCACTGAATTTCAAGAGCCCTCGAAGTAACTAATTTACCGAAACCTTTAAGGGGGCCCAGGCATGCCTGGGTCCAGTAAGAAGAAGGCCCAAAGCCCCCAGCAGCCAGCAGAGAATCAGCATCTTTTCACACCCAGGGGGCCAAATTCAGCAGTCTCCTCCCTCTGTCTTTTTCCCCTCTCCAGATCTAATGACAATCCAAAGAGTTCCTGATAGGGTTTTAAAAGATGCTCTTCATTCACAGTCCACCAAGCATGAAAATCTAGCTCGTTTGTCTCCATTCTTCACCCTAAAGGCCTGGCCGGCTTCAGGCCTGCAGCCTCAAACTTGTCACTCACTGTTCACATTCTTTTGTTGGGTTCGCCTTTATTTCATTCTTCTGTCTACTCTGGGCACCCTCCTCACCCCCTCCTCACTTCATCCCTGTCCTTCCTCTCCGCCCTCCCCCCGCACTCCCCAGTTCCTCTGTCCACAAACAAAAAGCAACAGATCAGTCTGGGAATTTCTTCACAGTCCCTGTGTCCCCTACCCCCACCCTAGCCTCTTCTCATGGCTTTTAAAGACTGGGAGGAAAAAGTCAGCAGCAGCTAAAAAAGGACTCAGGTCCAGGAACAGAACTGCCTATTGCTCTGGCTGGAAATGGCCTCAAGGAGCCCTCAGTCGGGATGTTGGCTTCATAGCTGCGGAAACTGAAGCCCTGAAAGGGGAAGAGACTGGCTCAAGGTCACATGCAGAGTTAGTGCAGATCAGGGTCCAGAGCTGAGTGCTCCAGCTTCGCAGCCTAGACTCACCACGCAGAATTAAGGCTACCTCTCCATGTCCAAGGTACTGAGTTTACTTTTCTTTTATGACTCAGCTTTCTGATGAGGAGAGGGTCATAGCTCAAAGGCAGGAGCCATGTCCAGTTCACCCCAGTGTCCCTTGGATGCTTAGCACATGGTAGGCACTCAGTGATGATGCTTTTAATGAAACTGACCTGAAGGAATGCAGGAGTCAGGCTGGTCCCTCCTCTCTGGACCTCTTATCACCTTCTGGGCTGCAGTTATTTTGCCAGGCCCAGGATGTTCCCTGGACCCAGGATGTTTCCTGGACCCAGGGAGAGGGGAGAGTATGTAAGAAGGGGTTATGTGTTTAGCAGTCAGACCCCCTTCTAGTCATTTCCCGTTCTAAGAACAATCAACACTGGGGGAAAGGAGAGGGGTGTACCCGCCCTACTCCAGGGGCAGGACAAATAGGTCAGAATCATCAGAGCCTCAGGGAGAGAGGTAGAATGGGCATTGCACCAGGGCAACATGAAACAGGAGGAGTGAAAGAGAAGGAGGAGGGGAAAGAGAAGCAGGCGGGTTGACGGGGGCTCTGGCTCCATCAGCCCTCAGTGTGTCTCGTGCATGCCAGGCCTTGGGCGAGCTGTGGGAAGAGACAGCCACATGGGCCTCAGCAGGAGCGCCTGGTCAGATCACAGGCACACCCCCAGTGCAAGGCTTCTCCTCTCTGACCCGGTCACACCTCTCCCTCAAGGTTCCACCCCTGTGAATGGCACCACCATGAGTACCCACCTCCCACACTAGAAACCTGGGTGCCCAACCACCCCCGACCCTGTGGATTCGGCCTGAGCAATGTCCATGGAGCCGCCCTGGCTCCCCATCAGCTCTGGACTGCACTGCTGAGCAACCACACAGAGGTCCCTGCCTGCAGCCCTCCTGTCCCCTCTCTGGCCCAGCCCACAGGCCATAGCCTCGTCTTCTCACTGTAGCTCCCGTCACTCTCCCCGCACAGGACAGGCGAGCTGCCCATCTCTCTTCTGTAGTGTCAACAGCATGGCTTAGGAGTCGGGCTCCCTGGCTTGCATGATAGCCCTGCCACCTACGGCTTGGTGACCATGCTGCTGCTGAGTCACTTCAGTCGTGTCCGATTCTGTGCGACCCCACAGACAGCAGCCAACCAGGCTCCTCCATCCCTGGGATTCTCCAGGCAAGAACACTGGAGTGGGTTGCCATTTCCTTTTCCATTGGTGACCATAGGAAACCTCTTTAAAGCCTTGATGTCACTTGTGAAATAGGAATAATTGTGTAATTCTTCTCTCGTGGGATCTATAGTAGAATACAATATCCAACAAGTCTACACTATATACAATATAATAATATACAAAAGTAGGAGCCTGTATGAGACCATCAGCAAAGGTTAGCTATGGCGACTGTCGTGATTACTGTCCTTCGGTATTTTAAAATTTTTATCATGTTCATATATTACATCAATTATTTTAAAAATTGACCCATCCTTTCTTGCTGACGGAATTATCAAATGCCTGAAAATGGTCAGACTTCTTGGTCTTGTTATTCTGCCTACAGAGATCATCAGAAACTGCATAAAAATGTATCAACAAAGGTATTTATAATACCATCATTTAGAATGGCAGAAAGTTAGATATAGATGTTCAACCATAGAGAACAAATTCTATAATTATATATTAGACATTATATTTTAAATATTAAATCATTAGATAATGTATCTAAAAGTTGAATACAAAAGAAATGTTCAGTCATAGAGGACAGATTAGATTATTGAATATTCTAATACATATAGGGCTTCCCAGGGGGCACACTAGAATCCACCTATCAATGCAGGAGATGTAGGAGATGTGGGTCAGGAGTATCCTCTGGAGGAGAAAATGGCAACCCCCACCAGTATTAATGCCTGAAAATCTCTTGGACAGAGGAGCCTGGTGGGCTACAGTCTACAGGGTCACAAAGAATGAGACACCACTGGCAACTGAGCATGCACACGTACACATTATATATTGGATTGTTATATATATTCAAAGGGGTAACTATCCCCCATTGAAGATTATGTTGTAAAATAATGCTTCTTAAAAGGGGAAATATTCATAATATATTGCTCAGTGGGGAAAACTGGAGTTTAAGCAAGATGCCAGGCAAGGAAATGTGCAAATTACTCCTCTACAAAATATCTAGAAACCTGTGGCCTGGGGAGTCAGTTATCCAAGCTGAGAAGGATTATATGCAAAAGAAGAATAAGTGGCATCCAAGGGAGGAGCCTTTCCCCTTGAGTGTGTGAGCTTTGAGTCTTGGACTTGGTGCCATCAAGGTGAGGAAGAGGGGATGGGGAGCAGGGAGGCCTCATCCAGCGGGGTGGGGCAATGACCCCCTGGCACCAGCTGGGGGCTTTCAGAGGTACAGGCATTGGGATGAACACAAACTTGATGCTGTGGTGAGGTGGTCCAAGCCCCGCTGGAGGAGGAGTCCCATGAGGCTACCTGGAGGTGGTAGAGCTTTGAAGGAGGGAAGAACCTCAGGACAAAGAGGCAATGACAGACAGTGAAATGAGCATGGATGTGAGCCCAGTCACCTGGTTCAAATACCAGCTCAGTCACTCTTAACAGCTGGTAGATGTCCTTCCATATATATGTGTGTGTGTGTATATATATAAAACATGGAAAAAATGATATTCTACTTTTGTCATATTATGCTTACTTCACTTAATATAGTACAAATATCTTTTGTTCTCAGTAAAATATAGATCTACCTTGTTATTTGAATTGGCATGTTAATTGCTTTCCTTTTCTCATCTATAAAAAAGCTAGTATCTGACTTGCTATGTTCTCGGGCTTAGAGGAGTTTTAAGTGAGAAAACCTGTGGGACCACAGATGCGCACTGGGGGAGGGGTCTGTACGTAGGTCATGGCCATCTGCAGATTGGACTTCATTAGCCGTCCTGTCTAGGGGATGAAAGCTCCAAGGAACACATGGGCGAGGGAAGGTAGGGCAATGGTGGTGGGGTGGAGTGGCCTTCCTGAGTCCCCATCCATCAGCGCTGACAAACCTGGCCCCCTGTGAGGGCTCCAGGCTCAGCTGCTGAGCAACGGCAGGTATGGAGCAGGAGCCCCTCCCTGGGCCCTTGGCACCCTCCTCTTAGGTCAACAGACAGAGTGGGCTCTGTCGGCTGGGTTGGGACAAGGAAGATTAATGGAGCAGGTGCGGGCTGGGGCGGGACAGTCACCTGGCTACAGGGTGCCTCCTGGAGCCCGACCCAGGCCAAGAACCAAACCTGATGTCACTCAGCCTGGCTCAGACCTGATCAGAGGTGAGCTGGAGCCAGCTCACCGCCCCTGCTGCTACCCCATCCCCAATTCCACCTGGCCTCACCTGGCCTTATTCAGTCTCTAATGGGAGAAGCCCCAGAGAGGCCCCTGGAGCCCAACCTGTGACACTCAGCTTCAAAATAAATGTTTCTCCTGTTTCTTCAATCTCCCAAGTAACTCACTGAAGAAAAGTGTGGATTAGTAAAACATTATAAATCACCCATTAATCTCACCACCAAGAGATAACTCTGTTAACATTTGGTAGATATTATACCTGTCTTTATCCATACACAGATACTTCACACACACAGACACAGACACACATACATATATGAAGAGAGATCATTCTATACTTCTTTTCTTATGATTTTCTTTTTACACTTAATACATCATTGGCTCAGTGGTAAAGAATCTGCCTGCCTATGCAGGAGACAGACACAGGAGACTCAGGTTTGATCCCTGGGTTGGAAAGATTCCCTAGAGGAGGAAATGGCAACCCACTCCAGTATTCTTGCTGGGAAATCCCATGGACAGAGGAACCTGGTGGGCTACAGTCCATTGGGAGTCACAAAGAGTCGGGCATGACTTAGCAACTGAGCTTGACCACATTATGAACATCTTTTGGTGTTAATGAAATATAGATCTATCTCATCATTTTGGGCTTTCCCTAGGTCAGCTGGTAAAGAATATGCCTACAGTTCAGGAGACTCTGGTTCAATTCCTGGGTCGAGAAGATCCCCTGGAAAAGGGATAGGCTACCCACTACAGTATTCGTGGGCTTCCTTGGTGGCTCAGATGGTAAAGAATCCGCCTGCAAAGCTGGAGACCTGGGTTCTATCCCTGGCTTGGGAAGATCCTCTGGAGGAGGGCATGGCAACCCACTTCAGTATTCTTTCCTGGAGAATTCCCATGGACAGGGGAGCCTGGTTGGCCACAGTCCATGAGGTTGGAAAGAGCTGGACCTCACTGAGTGATTAAGCACAGCATACATCTCATCATTTTAATTGCTACATATATTCCAAGTGTTCAGGCATAGTATCATAATATAATTTTTAAAGTGTTTTTTGATGTAAGCCATGTTTAAAACCTTTAGTGAATTTGTTACAATACTTTTTCTGTTTTGTTTTTTTGGCTGAGAGGCATGTAGGATTTTAGCTCCTCGACCAGGGATCGATGTGCACCTCCTACAGTAGAAGCTGAAGTCTTAATCCCTGTACCACCAGGGGAGTCCCGAGAGTATTAATATATTTCAGCTCAACTTCCTTACTGGACATTGAAGTTCTGTCCAAATTCTGTCCTTTATAAATAACACTAAGATGAACATTTTTATACACACATCTTTTCATTATTTCTTTAGGAAAATGGCTAGAAGTAGAACTTATAGGTCAAAGCATGTGTATTTTTAAAGGCTTTTGATACCTACTGCTAAAGGGTTAGACTTGTGTTTATTGGAGCCTGTGGCCTGTCCATCCCACACTTGGGTGAGGGAGAGAGGTAGGATGGGGGTGCCCTGTGAACAGAGGTTGGAAATAAGGCCGACCTAGCATGGACTCCACCCTCCAGGGGACTGTCATCCAGGTTTCCAGCCGGGAAAGAAGCTATTGAGTAGGCAGATAAGGAGCCCCACGGGCTTGGGAGGTGAGCACTGGGAGCAGCATGGAAGTAAGGGTAGACAGGAGAAAATCTTCAGGGGAGATGAACTCAGCGAAGGCTTCTCAGAGGGGGTGACATTTCTGCCAGCCTTGAAAGGGGAGAAAGATGTGTTTATTCAGCAGGAGTATTCACCAGGTAGGGCAAAGGGTTGGAGAAGTACACCACATTTTGGGGGGAGGCAAGAGATGGAGGCAGCCAGAGCCTGCCCTCAGCTGTAGCCACAATCCCCCACCGTGTTATTTGACTCTTTGGGAAGGCAGAGCCTTGTCCCATGGCCAGACCTGTCGTGACAGCCAAGGCCGCCTCCCACACTTAGCTCTGTCACCTTGAGCAGCTCATTGAATTACTCTGCCTCTCAGTGTTCCCATCTGCAAATGGGGACAACAGTTATATCACTCTCACACAATAGCTGTGGGGACTGAGAGGCAGGGGGCAGGTCTTCGTAAGTTTATTATTGGAGTATAGTTGATTCACAGTGTTGTGTCAGTTTCTGCTGTACAGCGAGGTAAATTCATGATACATAAACATATATCTATTGTTTTTGAGATTATTTTCCCCATACAGGTCACTACAGAGGATTGAATAGAGCTCCTTGTGCTATACAGTAGGTGCCTGCTATCTATTTTATACGTAGTAGTGTGTGTATATGTTAAAGAGATTGATTTTTTAAATAGAGGTTGTTTTCTAGTTTTCTGTCCTAAAAGCTCTCGTTTCTAGGCTATTCAGTCTGCCTGTATGACACAGAGGGGGCTTCCCCCATGGCTCAATGGTAAAGAATCCTCCTGTAATTCAGGAGCTGCAGGAGACACAGGTTCAATCCTTGGGTTAGAAAGATCCCCTGGAGATAGGCGTGGCAACCCATTTCAGCATTCTTGCCTGGAGATTCCCATGGACAGAGGAGCCTGGCAGGCAACAGTCCATAGGGTCACAAAGAGTAGGACACGACTGAAGCGAGTTAGCATGTGCACACACAGGACACAGAGACTCAGCAGATTAACCGAGAACTCCCAGGAGCAGCTCCCTGAGGCTCAAAGAAGGGAAAGAAAAGGGACAATTATTCAGAGCCTATTAAGTGCTGCTGCTACTGCATGTCCACACTCCTATCATTTATTGTATCTACACAGAACCCCTGAGATGTGGAGTTATTGAATATTACTTGTCCCAGGTGACAGGTGAAGAAACTGAGGCTCGGAGTATTCAGTAACTGACTTTGGTGGGCACAGCTGGTGGGCAGCCAGGATTCAACTCCAGGTCTGTCTGACCTTCCCAGAGCCCTTATTCCCTCCCTGGGCCAGGATGTCATCAGAGCTGAGATTACTTTTTGGCATCACTTATTAATAGGATAGGAGCCCTTTGGATTATAAGCAGGGTCTGTAGGACTGGGGAGTGTGGGGTCTGGGGCTGTGGAGATAGAAGGCAGGGACTCCCCTAGGCTCTCCACCCTTCCTAACACCACCACTAGTCTCCTCGGCATGGGGCAGCCAGCTGGTGACCCGACCTTGTGCCTCTGACAATGATTTAACCACACTGGTGGGGGGTTGGGAGCGATCTATAAAGCTGTCAACGGGGGAAGGGCTTTGACTCCAGCCTCTTGGCTCAGCCACTTGTTGGGGGTGGGAGCAAGAGGCCCTACGGAGAGACCAGGCACCTCTGACTGCACTTGTGTGTCCCGCATGGAAGTCCACTGTAGAACACCAGGACCCACAGAGCCCATAAGTTCTGTGTCTTCCCCACTCTAAGTCCAGGTTCCAGGGTTGTAACATCGGGCAGCTGTGAAGTAATTGTCTCTTCTGTCCCATCTGGGCAGAGTCAAACTGGCCACAGAACATAGTAGAAACCACCCTGGTCTGGGAATCCATAGACCAGGCTTCCCATCACAGCTTCCCCACCATCTCTGCAGAGGCCCCAGGACAAGTGCTGCCAGGCCAGCAAGCTGCAACATGATGGAGAGGGCCAAGGGGGACTGCAGCCTCCTGGAGAGCCCATGCACCCCTAAAAGAGCCAACTGCCACTTAAGTCCAGCTTGTGATTGTCATGCAACAACAAAGACTCTTTCAAGAAAAGCTAGAAATTCAAACTTTCATGGGAAATCTTCCCAGTGTTAGCAACTGCCTAGGAACAAAAAAATCAAATGAAAAGGAGAATGAGAAAAAAAAAGAATGGAACACAGAAAAAGTCTTCATGTAGCTTAGGCTGCAGTTTGTCATTTAGATGCAGACGCCATAAAGACCAGTGGAGCCACTATGAGATACTGTCTGCTCCATGCTCAGGCATGACTAACTCTTTGTGGCTCCATGTGACCCACCAGGCTCCTCTGTCCATGGAATATACTGGCAAGAATACTGGAGTGGGTTGCCATTTCCTCCTCCAGGGGATCTTCCCGAGACCCAAGGATCAAACTCCTATCTCCTGTGGTTCCTGCATTGGCAGGCAAGTTCTTTACCACTGAGTCACTTGGGAAGCCCAGATACTGTTTAGCATAACCCTTTTTGTCAGGCCAGACTGGGCAGAGAGGCATAACTTGGTTAAGGTCATAGGGTGAGTTAGTGGCCCTGCTAGGCAAGAAATCCAGGTCTTCGGCTCCCAGTCTGTGCCACTGTCATAACTGGCCTGGCTGGGAGGACCTGGAAGGTGTTGGAGACTCTGAGCAGGAAGTGAGGGGAGGAAAACCGAGATGCTTCCTCCCTGTAGACTCACTGAGGCCCCTCCAGGCCTCTGTGAGTCCCGGGGTCCAGCACCAGGGAGCTACTCATCAACTTTTCCACTGCCGCTCCCTCCCTGTTCCATGCCAACCACACGAGGCAGGTGCGGAACAGATGGAGCACCCTTGATCTGTCAGGGAACTGACTGATAAACCACTATCTGTGGTGAATAGCAGAGGAACATCTCAATAAATATTGATTTCTAAACCAATTAAGGGACTTCCCTGGTGGTGGGAGTGGTAAAGAATCCACCTGGAATCCAGGGGCTGCAGGAAACTCGGGTTCGATCCCTAGGTTGGGAAGATCCCCTGGAGGGGGGCATGGCAACCCACTTCAGTATTCTTGCTGGGAGAATCCCATGGACAGAGGAGCCTGGAGTTAAGGTCCATAGGATCCCAAAGAGTAGCCCTCACTAGAAAAACCCTGAGTAGCAGTGAAGACCCAGAACCGTC
Organism: Madoqua kirkii; assembly: GCA_006408675.1. Taxonomy (NCBI): domain Eukaryota; kingdom Metazoa; phylum Chordata; class Mammalia; order Artiodactyla; family Bovidae; genus Madoqua; species Madoqua kirkii. The sequence continues at coordinate 45,528 of SJYC01087657.1, forward strand.
AAAAAATAATTAATTAATTGATTTTTTAAAAAGACTTAGAGAAGAGAGGCCAGCTGATGGGGCTCCCTACACACAGAAAGAAACATCAAGTTTCCACTGTGTCTCTGTTTTGGGCTGAGTTCTATTCTTATTCTCCCAGTGTCTGCTCTGTGGTGTGTTATCACACATCACAGTCTGCCATCAAATTATATTATATTGTTTCATGTATAAGAACCTTAGAGCAGTACATTTCCATTCTTCACACCATTGTTGTCATACATTTTCTACATATATTATGAACCTCCAAATATTGCAGTTTTACTTTTACTTTACACAATTATGTTTTTTACCAGTCAACTATCCTTTTAAAAAATACTTTCTATTTACTCAAACATTTATCATTTCTTGCTCTCTTCATTCCTTTGTGTAGATCCAAGTTTCTACTTGGTATCAGTTTCCTTCTCCTGAAGAATTTCCTATAACCTTTCTTACATAGGTCTGCTGGCAACAAATTCTATCACCTTTCATTTGTATGAAAAAAAAAATCTTCATTTTGAAAGCTGCTTTCTCTGGAAAGAGAATTCTAGATTAATAGGGTTTTCTCCGTTCCTTTCAGCACTTCAAAGATGTTGTTGAATTCTCTTCTGATCTGCCTAGTTTCTAATGAGAAGTCTGTGTTCAGTTCAGTTTAGTTCAGTTCAATTGCTCAGTTGTGTCCAACTCTTTGCAACTCCATGAATCGCAGCACACTAGGCCTCCCTGTCCATCACCAACTCCCGGAGTTCACTCAGACTCACGTCCATCCAGTCGGTGATGCTTGTTATCTTTGTTTCTGGGTACATAATGTCTTCTTTTAATTTCTCTTACTGCTTTCAAGAATTTGCCTTTATTGCTGGTTTCAGCAATGTGATTATAATGTTCCTTGGTGTTTATCCTGCTTGGGATTCATTGAGCTTCTTTGCTCTGTGTATTTACAGTTTATCAAATTTGAAAAGATTTTTCCTATTTCTTCAAATGTTTTTGCTGTTTCTACTTCTCTCCTTCTAGGTCACTGAGACTTGATTTTTTTCTCAATGTTCTTCTCTATTTGCTTCATTTTGAACAGTTTCTTAGGCTATGCCTTCAAGTATATACATCTTCTCTTCTGCAGTGTCTAAATAATTGTTCATTCTGTCCAATGAAATTTTCATTTCAAATATTTTTCATTTCTAGGAATTCACTTGGGGCTTTTACTATTTACTTCCTCTTTACGTTCATGTTTTCCTCTAAATCATTTAAGCATAAGTACATTTGCAAGAATTATTTTAGTATTCTTAAATATTAACTCCATCATCTCTGTCATTTCTCAATACATTTCCATTGATTTAGTTTTCTTCTGGTTATGGGTAAAATTTTTCTGCATCTTTCCATTTCTATTCATTTTTTATTGAATGCCGCACAATGTAAGTTTGCTTTTGAGTACTGGATTTTGTTGTAATCTTTTAAAGAGGATTGCACTCCACTCTGGCATGCCATTAAAAGATCAGGATGAACTTTTAGAAGCTTGTTTTTAAAGGTAGGACTAGAGTATCTTTTCTTCTAGAGGTAGTTTAGTCCTATATGAAACGAATCGACAGTCCAGGTTCGATGCATGATACTGGATGCTTGGGGCTGGTGCACTGTGATGACCCAGAGGGATGGTGTGGGGAGGCAGGAGGGAGGGGGGTTCCGGATGGGGAACACGTGTATACCTGTGGCAGATTCATGTTGATGTATGGCAAAACCAATACAATATTGTAAAGTAATAAACCTCCAATTAAAATAAATTTATATTAAAAAATGAAATATGACCCTTTTAGCATCTGTCATCAAATATGTAAGATGCCTCATATATTCAACAGTCCTGTGAATACTGTGCAGATTTGGGGGGCTTTCTCTACAAAGACCCCTCCTCTCCATTCCTCTGCCCTGCAAATCCTAGCCACCTCAATTTCCTGAACTCTAGTCTCTGTCTCATCAATTCACAAGACCATCAGTCTCTGTTTAGCTTCCTCATCTGTGCACCACAGATCAGAATCACCTCCTGGCATAAGCCAGGTGCTTATGGGGCTCATCTCGTTTGTTTCCCTGCTTTCAAGGATCGTAATCCAGTGCTATCTGTTGTCTATTATCTAAAAACTCTTGTATCATATGTTTTATCCAGTGTTCTAGGTTAAGTCTGTCTCTGTTACTCCCTCATGGCTGGAAGAAACCTAGAAAGAAATATTAGGAGTGAGGAAATGTTCTGCCATTAACAGTTCCTGTACAAGAATGAGCAAGAATGAGGACCTGGATCGTTTTAGGCTCATACCTGGGCTAAGGAGTATTCTATTCGATTATCTAGCTACCAGGCTGTGTGGTACAAGGGAGAGAATCGTGGAGGAGGGATCTCATTCTGCCCCCTCACTATCTGTAGCAGCATTTTAAATTTTTGTCTGTCCCATATCCTTTCCCTCCTTCTCCTGGTCACAGTATCCACCCTCCTTTGGAAAATTCCATGTGGTTCTGCTTGGGCTACCAATCATGCATGTTGCCCTGCTCTGCAGGAGACAGTGATGGGTATGCGATCCCTGCCCAGCCAGTCAGACCTCTGTATCCCTCTACCTTGGGTACTTATTCAGGGATGAGGACCTGACCCAAGTTAGACCAATCACACCCATCTTTAAGATATTTGCTGGATGCTAGGAGTAAAAAGCTTTTTATTAGAGGCCTCACTGTCTGAATGTTTTCTGCAGCTTTCTGCAGCCACATCCCACTCCTCTCCCCAGTCTTAGAGTAAAGAAGATCAGGGAAGAAGGCCTGAGGACAGGAGCAGAGGGAGTCCTCGAAACGTGAGTGACATCTCTGCAGTCCCAGAGGCTGGCTCCACCTCTGCACTTCCTGTTTATATGAACCAGTCAATTCCCTTTTTTACTGATTTGAGTGGGTTTTCTGTCACTTTCAACAACAACAAAATCTGCCTATTTACCTTCTATTTCTAGGTCTTGGTCCAGATGTCTTCAAAGTGCCCTGCATACACTCCAAGGGGGCCTAGGATGATCCATCAGAGAGTGGGAAGGAAGTGTGAGATCTCCGAATTATGAGCAGGCATTTTTCCAGTGCAAGGACCTATATCTGCATGGCAGAATAGATGTGCAGTGGCATGAAGACTAGATTCCATGCTCCATGAGGCCAAGCCCGAGATCTGCTTCATCCTTATCTTCCCCTACCGTGAGCTCATAGTCTGACTCATAGCTGACATCAAATAAGTGGTTGCTGGTCGTACTACACTGACTATACAGGAGTTCATACAGCATGGTTCTGGGTTCCCCACATAACTCAAAGTGCAACTTCCACAATGTCTGGAGCCCTAGTTGGCATGAACCTTGACTTCCAAATGAAATAGAACCTTCAGAGGGAAGAGTGATGGCATGTACATCATAATCCTGGAAAAGACCTGGGAGAAGCTTCTGCTGGTGGCTCATGCCATTGTTGCCACGGAAAACTGATGGCTGACATCAGTGTCACCCTCCCCAGGGATACTGGCCACCAGGCTGCCACTGGGGCCACTCCGATGGCTGGCAGCTTCACTCCTGGAACCTTCACTATTCAGAACCAGGCAGCTTTCTGGGAGCTGTGACTTTCACAGCTGGTTATTGGTTATTGATCGTTAGGCTGATTGCCAGCCTCTCACAGAGGCATCTTACAGTCAGCTGACACTGTTACCCCATGTAATGAAGACACTCCCCTGTGCCATAAGGACACTGTCATCACATGCGCCAGCAAGGGAGCTCCCCCAGAGGGTCTGATGTGGTGGATACAGGCTCAGGAAGTTCTGCAGATGCCTGGTACCATCTGCATGCCCATGGGAGGCTGTGCACAATCTCTTACTTCCACAGAGGTCCTGAACAGATGGGAGAGGAAGAGCAGGCTGTGTTACAAAGAGGAATTTCAGGGTGAATGGACTGCTCCAGCTCCTGATCTTACAGCTGTGGGTGCTTAGTCACTCTGTCATGTCCAGCTCTTTGTGACCCCATGGACTGTAGCCTGCCGGGCTCCTGTGTCCATGGGGATTCTCCAGGCAAGAATACTAGAGTGAGTTGCCATGCCTTCCTCCGGAGGATCTTCCCAATCCAGGGATTGAACCTAGGCCTCCCGCATTGCAGGTGGATTCTTTACTGTTTGAGCCACCAGGGTAGCCCATTCTGAAGTTGCAGGTGGGTCTGAAGGCACAGGGCCCTGCTATGCCTATTCAGTTCCCAAGGGAAGACAGAGCCCTCAGCCTGTAGCTCAAAATGGGTTTTCAGCTCCCACTGCACAGGCCACTGAATGGGTAGGAACAACCACGGAGTGGTCTTAAGCTATACTTTCCCAGCCTCTTAAAATAAAACTAAGATTGATTTAAAATAACAGTTTCTAAAATAAACAAATATTTGTTGGATAAACAAATGAATAGGGAAAAGACAGGAGTATATAAATATGTGCTTATAGAAGGATTAGGATACACAGGCAAGTGAATTCAGAAGACTGATAATATGCATCTTGGTGAGGCAGGGGCCTGGGAATCCCTTACCTGGGATTTTTCTATGCTAAAGAAAAAGGAGATTTCTATGCTAAGGGATTCTCTTTGCTGGAGAAAGACTGAGTGGTGCCACTTGTTCCAAGTCTTCTTCAGTAGTCAGTATGAGATGCTAGAGACCTAGGGAGTGAGGAAGATCCTGACAGAAGAGGAATTTAAGAGTGGAACTACCGTGGTCACTGAGCAGGATGTCAGTGGGGTGTGGGAGAGTTTCTGGTCACAAAGGAGGGTGAGAGGTATCAAGAGAGAAGTGAATCAATGAGGACCCAGGAACTTCCACCTCGGGAGCCTGGGACAGAAGATTTCATAGTGAGAAGAAAGTCTGGAGGAAACACGAGTTCAGTTGAGGGTCTCTTGTGTTTTTGAGTTGAGATGTCCAGGTGGATGTATCTTATAGGTTGTGGGATTTATCAGTGATGGAGATAAATTTGGGAGTCCGCAGGAGAGAGATAAGATCAAAACAATAAGACTGGTTATAGATGAGAAGGTTAAGGAATGAACTCCAGGTACAGCCAGAGGATGGAACAAACCCTGCAAAATTACAGTACTACAGTCATCTAGAGAACATGTGTTTTCTAAATATAAACACACACATCCATACCCACACACACACTCACACACAAAACCCTGGCAGCAGAGACCCAGGCTGGACTCACTGGAAGATGCACACAGAATGCACACAGAAGTAGGGAAAGATTAGGGAGAGAGTGGAGTCCTGAAAGCAAAGAGGTCTGAATATAAAAAGAAAGGGCTTTCAACACAGGCAAATGCCATTGGAAGTGAAAAATAGGGACTAGAAATGGGTATATGGCAAGGAAATACAGAGTGAACTCTTCTATTTTCTAAATGGTGTTCTTAAGTCAGCCACCAGCCTCAACACCTCCTAGAGTATTGAAATGCCTGACACAATGCAGAGAAACCGATTAGGAAGTGCTTTATCAGTTTTGATTACTCTCGTTTCCTTCTCTAAGCTTCTTTGACTGCTTCAGCCTGTGCAGATCACCCCCTTCTTGAGCCGCCCACTCTGCCTCCCTCCCCAGGTATCTCGTGGACCTGAGAACCCTTTGAAGACTTGACTCAGGCTTACATTCCCTTGCTAACCTCCTCTCCTGCAGCATCCTGAAAGCAGGGGTGGCCCAAGGAGCAGGAGGGAGCAGGAAGCCCCCAAAGCCCACAGCGGTCCTGCCTGGTCAGTGCTGAATGGTGGGGCTTAATCTTAGCCGGTTCCCTAGTGAGCACTTTCTCAGTTTGCTTTAATTTCTCCAAGGTTTGGGGTGGTTGTGAGAGTGAGGGATGGGAGTTGGTGTTGTCCCACCCAAGCTCCCCTGGGAACAAAGCTCCCCTAAAACTCTCCATTTGACAGAAGAAACAGGTGATGTCCCCGATTTGAAAAGGGCACTGGCAGAGGGGTCTCTATAATCCCAAGTACTGCCCCCACTCAGAGCTCCCAGGTCCCTGAGCCTCAGAAAGCTCATTTTCAGGTGTCTGGGTAGGAGAGTTCAATCCATTAGGGTAGGGAGAGTGGGGCCAGAAAGGAGCCACAAAGGGGCAAGCTGTGTGGCCTCAAGGCAGGATTTGCTCTGGCTGGCTGAAGGAAGCAAATGATAATTTCCTCCCAAAGGGGGTCTGTGGCCCTTCCTGCCAATGCCAAAGAAGAAAGCAGGAGGCTGGACTTTCTTGTTGCCTTGGGACCACCATCATCTTCCCCCTCCCTTAGGCCGCTCACACTTTCAGGGACCCCAGTGGCCACCCCACGAAGCACAAAAAGCAGGTCTGTCCAGTAGTACAGTAGACCTCCACTTTGCCCCTAATCCCCACTAAGCAGTTGGGCAACCAAGGTTAAGGGCAACCAGACTAGTGTTGCCATGCCCGCCACTCCACGGCCAGGGCTGGAAGGGCCTAGAGGAGAGGTGTTACTTTTCAGTTCTCTTAATCCTCCTGGGTTAGACATAGGAGAAATCAGGGTTTGTTGCAAACACTTGCTAACACCCCACCCCTTTCCACTCCCACCCCACCCACTCCTCAATTATCTCAGCTTCCAGCCCCAAAGCCCTCAGTCACCCCAATACCTAGTTGAAGTTTAAAATGTTGGTTATTGAATCATATTTCATTTTAGAATTATCTTCTACTTTTCCTGTTTGCATTTAGGGTAGAAACTTTTTTTTTAAATCTAAAATAATACACTCTAAATAAATTTTAAGATAAAAGATTAATAGTTTAGCAGGATGTGGCAATGTGTGCATGAATTCCTGATGATTCAAGTCTGGGAAATCCCCGTCTGAGAGGGGTTCAGAGAGGCTAGGACTTGCCTGGGGGGAGTTGCACCACCTGTGTGTCTTCAAGGATGGAGGTCTGTCTGCCCAGAGCCTCCAGGGACCTGGAGCTTCCCTGGCAGACCCTCTGGCCTAATGGAATGAATTAAGAGCCCCAGTTCCACCTCTCCAGCCTTCAAGCCTATCTCCCATGTCCCTTAGGACTTTGTTTCTCCTTGCTTGGGTGGCAGCCTACAAACACACACACACACACACCCTCTCCCTTTCCTTCCTCTCCCTTTTTCTCTAAGCTGTGAGGCCCCTTGGGAGCTCCTTTGTAAGGTAATTGGATTTCTCCCCTTGTTAGTTTGCAATGAAAATGTCATCTATTCTGGGCCACCGCCAGGGAGGGGCAGGCTCCCATTCAGCGAGCGGGCCCAGAGCTGTGAAGCTATTCAGGACTCCCAGCCTCCAGCCGGGCAGCTGCGGTTCCCTGACAATTCACTGCTTTGCCTTTGCCGCACCAGTGAGCCTAGCTCGGAAGTGGCCTTGACAGGGCCAGGGTTGGGGGGCTGGATTCTGAGGCTCCAAGATCAGCACCACCCATCCCACAAGTAGGCACTGGTGGAATGTGATTTTAAGAGTATTCCCCATATTTTAAGGTGGTGGAGGGAAATTCTCATAATACAAGTTCTAAGGCTCTAGGGTCCTTATAAATCAAACCCTAGGTTGGGAAGACCCCCTGGAGGAGGAAATGGCAACCCACTCCAGTATTCTTGACTGGAGAATCACGTGGACAGAGGACCCTGGCGGGCTATGGTCCATGGGGTCACAAAGAGTTGGACATGACTGAGCGGCTAAGCAAGCAGGCAAAGCAGACAGAGAGGCTGCAAAGGGCAGATGCTGACACACAAGGATGGATACCTTGACCTTCCCCAGGAGATCACTGTAAGTGGTGGAGTCAATCAAAGCAGAAGCCATGGTGGAGACTTGGAGCTACCCAACCTCGGCTGGACCACGGACAAGCACAAACTGCTTACCCTCAGAGTTCTCTAGCTAGAAAGATGAGATGCGGGGAAATGGATCACCATGTACACAGACATCTGGCTGAGTACTCCCGGGAGACCATGTGGGCAAAGTGAAAAAGATACTGGATGCTGTTACTCACTCCTTTCGCTGGGAACCTCTCCCTCTTCCTTTTTCTTCTGCTTCCTTGGGCTCAGTGGCCTCAAGCTTCTCTCCGTGGCTCATTTCTCTTTCCCTCTCACTTGCACACTCCTCCGGCAGGTTCATCTGTTGCTGAGGCTTTAACTCTCAGGCTGACTATTCCCTGCAGAAGTGGAGCTCCCTTCCTGCCAGCTGCCCATGAAGCCTCTCTAGTCGCATCATCTGCATCACCGTAAAGATGATGACGATTGACGTGACTGAGTCCCTCCTGGGGGCCCCGCTGCCCTGGCCCTCTGCGTGGGCACTGGCCCTGCATGGAATCTCCCACTCCTGTGACGGAGGTACTGTCACTTCCCCCAGGGCAGAGACGAGCTACAGGACCTGCCCAAGGTCACTGCAGCTGGGAAGTGAGGGAGTTGGGATTCACACCCAGCCAGTCTGTCTGCACAGTCTGTGGCCAAAACCACAGCTTCGAAACAGACCTGCTCCTCTGTTAGCCCTTTGCCTATCAGAAGGGCCACTACTCACCACCTCAGAAAAGCCGGGGTCATGGGAGTCATCCTCATCCCCCACCTCCCCCTCCTGCCCACATCCAGCCATCACCAACCCTGTCGAGCCCCTCGTCAGACTCTTTCCAGTCCATTCTTGTTACGGACCGAATGTTCGTGATGACTGAAGGACAGGGAAGCCTGGTGTGCTACAGTCCGTGGGGTTGGAAAGAGTCAGACACGACTTAGCAACTGAACAACAGCAACGACAAAGTCCAGTGATTTTCTTACAGCACGTTTTGGAACAGTTCATCTTGGGTTGATCAGTGCACTTCAGTCAGTTCAGTCATGACGGCTCTTTGTGACCCCATGAATCGCAGCACGCCAGGCCCCCCTGTCTACCACCATCTCTCGGAGCTCACTCAGACTCACACCCATCAAGTCCAAGATGCCATCCAGCCATCTCATCCTCTGTCATCCCCTTCTCCTCCTGCCCCCAATCCCTCCCAGCATCAGAGTCTTTTCCAGTGAGTCAACTCTTCGCATGAGGTGGCCAAAGTATTGGAGTTTCAGCTTTAGCATCATTCCTTCCAAAGAAATCCCAGGGTTGATCTCCTTCAGAATGGACTGGTTGGATCTCCTTGCAGTCCAAGGGACTCCCAAGAGTCTTCTCCAACACCACAGTTCAAAAGCATCAGTTCTTCGGTGCTCAGCCTTCTTCACAGTCCAACTCTCACATCCATACATGACCACAGGAAAAACCATAGCCTTAACTAGACGGACCTTAGTCAGCAAAGTAATGTCTCTGCTTTTGAATATACTATCTAGGTTGGTCATAACTTGTCTTCCAAGGAGCAAGCATCTTCTAATTTCATGGCGGCAATCACCATCTGCAGTGATTTTGGAGCCCCCAGAAATAAAGTCTGCCACAGTTTCTACTGTTTCTCCATCTATTCCCATGAAGTGATGGGACCGGATGCCATGATCTTCATTTTCTGAATGTTGAGCTTTAAGACAACTTTTTCATTCTCCTCTTTCACTTTCATTAAGAGGCTTTTTACTTCCTCTTCACTTTCTGCCATAAGGGTGGTGTCATCTGCATATCTGAGGTTATTGATATTTCTCCCGGCAATCTTGACTCCAGCTTGAGTTCCTTCCAGTCCAGCGTTTCTCATGATGTACTCTGCATAGAAGTTAAATAAGCAGGGTGACAATATACAGCCTTGACGTACTCCTTTTCCTATGTGGAACCAGTCTGTTGTTCCATGTCCAGTTCTAACTGTTGCCTCCTGACCTGCATACAGGTTTCTCAAGAGGCAGGTCAGGTGGTCTGGTATTCCCATCTCTTTCAGAATACCCTCAGATATGTAGTGTGCTCTTTTCTTCACACATAGCTTCTAATCTTTATTTCAAGAAAGTTTTCTTAAGTAATGTTAAGTATTATGTACTCTTGTTTTGGTTTTCTTCTTCAGGGATATGTTGGATCTTCTTTTTCCATTTGGATATCTGTCACTTTTGTTTCTCTTAACACATTGTCCATTGTGTTTATTCACTATGTTCCTTCTATTTTAGTCTTATATTATGAAGTGATGGTTTTCCTTTTATTTCTAATTCTTTCATGGAGTTCTGCCATCACATTTCAGATTTTTTCTAATACTAAGTTAATCTTTTATGTTTTATATCAACTTCTTAGTGCATTTTTTTAACCACTCTGAGATAACAGGCTACAGTTGTATACTCTTTGGTGTAGGTTTGTCTTTCTGCTATGCTTTTGTGGTGGTAGCAACAGTATTCTGATCCTTGTTCTCTTTCTTTTTTCTTATAATGTATTCAAGCAAGATTTGACCTCAATATTTTTATTGTCTATTTCTATGTAAACTTAGTTTTCCTGAACCTTATGAAGAAGGCATGGTTCACAATGTTCTTTATTACTACATAAATCTCTATTCTGTTGGTTTTATATAGTGTTAAAAGTACATTGTTGATTACTGAGAGATTTCCCAGTTCTGTCTCCCTTGCCCCATTTGTACTTGGATGAAGTCTTTACTTTATCTATATTGTTCCTGTCCTGAACAATTTTTATTCCACTCCAAGCCTTTAATGATAGTCTTTGCATTCCTGTGTTAGAGTTGTTATTAGGGATCACTCTTTATCAATAGTAGGAATTTATCAGTAGTATTTTTGGCCATTATTAATCAAATTGTGTGATCTTTGTCTTTTAAATTATTCTTCACTTAATGCAAGGAGATCCAACCAATCCATTCTGAAGGAGATAAGCCCTGGGATTTCTTTGGAAGGAATGATGCTAAAGCTGAAACTCCAGTACTTTGGCCACCTCATGCAAACAGTTGACTCACTGGAAAAGATTCTGATGCTGGGAGGGATTGGGGGCAGGAGGAGAAGGGAACGACAGAGGATGAGATGGCTGGATGGCATCACCGACTCGATGGACTGGTCTGAGTGAACTCCAGGAGTTGGTGATAGACAGGGGGGCCTGGCATGCTGCAGTTTATGGGGTCGCAAAGAGTCAGACACAACTGAGCAACTGAACTGAACTGAACTGAATGTTGATAAATTTCCTAATTTAAAATTTTATATATACTCAGAATTCTTGCATCTATATTCTTAAGTGCAGTTGGTCTCTAGTTATTTGGTTCATATTCATCAAGTTTTGCTATTAAGACCATGTTTGCCTATAAAGTGGATTGGAGGAGTTTTCAATCTTTTAAAATAACCTGGAATAATCTGAGTAACAGTGGTTCTCAGTGTTTAACAAGTGCTTAAAAATTTAGGTAGAACTCAACATTTCTTCCACCTGGACTACATTTCTCAGACTCTCTTACTGTTAGGGTTCAGTTCAGTTCAGTCGCTCAGTCGTGTCCAACTCTTTGTGACACCATGAACCACAGCACGCCAGGCCTCCCTGTCCATCGCCAACTCCTGGAGTCCACCCAAATCCATGTCCATCAAGTCGGTGGTGCAATCCAGCCATCTCATTCTCTGTCATCCCCTTCTCCTCCTGCCCTCATTCTTTCCCAGAAGCAGGGTCTTTTCCAGTGAGTCAGCTCTTCGCATCAGGTGTCCAAAGTATTGGAGTTTCAGCTTCAGCATCAG